>JAYKAV010001022.1:1457351-1618769 GCA_035582835.1 Phoebastria nigripes | reverse complement strand
CATCAAAACAACCAGCAGGTGGATCAGGCTGCTAAGATCGAAGTGGCTCAGGTGGATCTGGACTGGCAATGTAAGGGTGAATTATTTATAGCTCGGTGGGCCCATGACACCTCAGGCCATCAAGGAAGAGATGCAACATATAGATGGGCTCGAGATCGAGGGGTGGACTTGACCATGGACGCTATTGCACAGGTTATCCATGAATGTGAAACATGCGCTGCCATCAAGCAAGCCAAGCRARTAAAGCCTCTTYGGTATGGAGGACAATGGCTGAAATATAAATATGGGGAGGCCTGGCAGATTGATTATATCACACTCCCACAAACCCGCCAAGGGAAGCGCTACGTGCTCACCATGGTGGAAGCAACGACCGGATGGCTGGAAATGTATCCCGTGCCCCATGCCCCCGCCTGGAACACTATCCTGGGCCTTGAAAAGCAAGTGCTATGGCGACATGGCACCCCAGAAAGAATTGAGTCAGACAACGGGACCCATTTCCTAAACACTCTCATAGACACCTGGGCCAAAGAGGATGGCATTGAGTGGGTGTATCACATCCCCTATCATGCACCAGCCTCYRGSAAAATHRAAYGATACAATGGACTGCTGAAAACTACGCTGAAAGCAATGGGTGGTGGGACATTCAAGCATTGGGATACACATTTAGCAAAAGCCACCTGGTTAGTCAACACTAGGCGATCTGTCACCCGAGCTGGCCCTGCCCAGTCAAAACCCTTACATACTGTAGAGGGGGATARAGTYCCTGTAGTGCACATTAAAAATATGCTGGGGAAGACAGTCTGGGTTAGTCCTGCCTCAGGCAAGGGAAAACCTATTCGTGGGATTGCTTTTGCTCAAGGACCTGGGTGCACTTGGTGGGTAATGCAAAAGGATGGGGAAGTCCAATGTGTACCTCAAGGGCATTTAATTTTGGGTGAAAATAGCCAATGAACTCAATTGTATGATGTTAATTGCTATATAATGCTGTACGTCATATCAAAGGTGTTGCAGTAAGAATCACCCAGATCAATGAAGGAGGAACTCTGATGAAACTGAGCAAAGTGCAACGATGAGAAAACCAGACGAGCGCAGCGATAATGGAACCAGAATTGGCTTCAGGATGCAACAATCCAACACCACACACCATCTCTCCTGCCCTGAAAGACGGCTATGACAGATGGAGCCCGAAAGTCATGGACTAAATGAACTCAATGGACATTTTAGAGGGATGGCCCATAGACTAAGGGAATGATATCTCTGTATATATCGAAGGGCAGGAAAAATGATGATGATCAATTGGAATGTATTGGAAAATGTGAGACCTGGGCATGACGTAGATGGTATAGAATAAGGGGTGGATATTGTCCTGGTTCCGGCTGGGACAGAGTTAACTTTCTTCCCAGTAGCTGGGGGTGTGTGCTGTGTTTTGGGTTTGGTATAATAGGAGCGTTGATGGCCCATTGATGTTTTGGGTGTTGCTGGGTGGTGCTTGCACCGGGCACTTTTTGGCCTCCCATGCCCTGCCAGGTGCATGGGAAGCTGGCGGGGGGAGCATAGCCGGGGTGGTTGACCCAGCTGGCCAATGGGGTATTCCATACCATGCGACGTCATGCTCAGTATAAAAACTAAGGGTGTGGGGGGGGCTTTGGGTCCCGGGAACGGGCTCTCGTTTCGGGCACGTGTCGGTTTCGGCGGGTGGTGAGCAATTGCATTGTGCATCGCCTGCTTTGTATATTGTTGTTGTTGTTGTTATCACTGTTACTATTACTGTTCTACTTTGGTTTATTTCAATTATTAAACTGTTTTTATCTCAACCCACGAGTTTTCCTACTCGTGCCCTCCTGATTCTCTCCCCCATCCCACCGGAGCCGGGGGGTGAGTGAGCGGCTGTGTTGTGTTTAGGTGCTGCCAGGGTTAAACCACGACACCAGTTTAGGTGTCATTTCACACCCAGTGTGCAGGTCCTAACACATTCCTGGCCCACAAACCACCCTGCTGCCCTTGTTCAGTACATGCAACAAGCTCAGCCCCAAATGTACTCTGTATATAGCAAAGAAGCAGGGGGCATGAAGGAGGCAGCAGTAGCAGTCTGATGACCGTGGCATGCTGGCTGCAGGGACATGCTGCTTCACTCAAGTCTGCCCAAAGCACTCTGCTCTGCACATCCTGGAGCCAGGGCAAGCTGTGGGCTGGGCTGCAGGGGAAAGAGACACAGACGTCTGCCCAAGGACTTACAGGCAAGAATGGCAGGGAGATCTGTGTCCCCATGGAAGGAGAGGGATAGAGCTGGGGGCTACAAACTCTGTTCCTGGTTATGGGCAGGCTGCAGCCCCTGTCTCTGGAGAAACAAGTGCCATGAGGAGCTTGGGGCAGTGTAAGCCAGAACAGGCAGGGTACAGAGATGTGCCTTGGTCTGGGGCAAGGAAGACACTGGGCAAAGTTTTCAGGAACCAGTCTTTCCCACCATCACCTGCCCATGAGGAGAGGAACACGAAGGACAACATCCTTTGGCTCAAACTTCTTTCTGTGACATCTCAAGTAACGAATGTGTTCTGTGAACAACCCACAGGGCATGCAATCTATGGATTAAAAACTGGCTCCCCATTTGACATTCAAGAGCAATTGTCAATGGTAAGATAGCACTAAACAGACACACTAGCAGAAGCTTGCACTGGCCCATTGCAATTCCAACTCATTGTTGGTATAGGTACAACATACAGATGGATGGGATGAGGAAAAATGAGGAGTGGCACTACTCTCAACAACATGACTCATATCATTCTCTATAACTCAGCAATGCACAGCCCAATGCAAAGTACAAAGTGGGACTGATGCTGCAGGGGATTGTCACAGAGTCACAGACTTGGGGGTGCCAGGCACAACATGAGCTCTCATGTAACCCTTGGATCTACAACATGGGAAAGATTAAGAGCAACATGTAAGCATCTTGCATGCATCAATAAGGCAGTTACTAGATCCCTTGCCCCCAGCAGGTGCAAGCTTTTTGGTCCCTTGATTATTAAAGACTGAGAGGACGTACTTACCATGGTAAAGCACCTGACAGCAGGGTGCCAGTCTTGTAGGCAGAACTGTAAGGAGATCCAGAGCCAAGATGTTGAAGTTGATGGGTGCAGCTTCAGAATGAGATTCTGCCATGCTGCCTCCTCATGGCAAGGGGAATTATACACCAGCCAAGGGAGACAAGAACTCACTGTGGCTTACGCCTGTTTACACAAGATTAGTTACAACAAGGAATTGTCTTCAAACACTGCTTACCAATCCTTGCAGATGTCCTCGAAGAAATTCTGTTGCAGAAATTTTTTTTCACCCTGAGGAGAATACACCATCATGGACTGCTGAAGCAAGTGAGAACGTATTAAAAGTCAGCTATCTACAGAGGACCTGCAACAGGACTCTGCGCAGATATGGAACAGATCACACAAGGTCAGTGGAGACATGGTGCACAGCTATCCCAGTTGTATCTGCTGTTTCCAATAGCTCAGCTCGCAAAAAAACCCACATCGCTATCCTTCAGTAACCAGTCAAGTGTCAAAAGACATGCAGAAACTGTCCCAGAAAATGAAAGGGAAGCTGCTTTCACAAAACCAATTTCTCTTTTACTGAGAGCCACCACAAACCGTCCCCGGTGCAAGTCCTCTTTGATAGGTAGGCTAAGAGACAAAGTAGCTCTGAGTGCTCCAGTGTCACTCCATAAAAGCACTGCAAGTAGCCTGCAGTAACTGATCACTAGCTCTCTATCGCTACAGCTCTATTTCTCATACTCCTTTTTGCCAGGAGGTATTGTCTATTCAGTCCTTGTGGGATTGTTTTGTGGAGCACTGTGATTAGCACTGAACCAAAATCACCCAACCCCTGTGGACTTTTTTTCCCTTCCTACTATCAGAATGAGATTTCATCTTGACATTCAGAGCCTGGAGACCCAGAGGTCAGAGGCCACCACACGATCCACTGAGCCACCCAGTCCCTAGATCACAATGTTAACAAATCACCATTTATCTTTGTTACTGCAGCAAGTGTCCAAGGCAAAACGGTGCCAAAGATCACATCTGTTGGGATAACCTATTGATTTGTGTCATATTCTGCCCAATCCCTATTTTATTCTTGCTCAAGCAGAGGTCAAGGCAGGTTAAAAATAACTCCTTCAGTCTGAGGTGCGGGACTAAGGAATTTAAAGCCAGCCTGTTCCTCCCAAGAGTGGGGGTTCAAAAATCTCCAACACAAGCAACAGGAGCAGTAAGCTACAGCAGTTATGAGCAAGAACTTGCAGTCAGGGAACTCAAGCCACGGCAGAAGGTTTTGCAGCTTTAACTAAAAGACTTTTCTTTTTTTTTTTTGAGAGAGAGAGAGAAAATAAATCAGTCGCCTTAGTTCATTCAGCAACTAAGCATTACAAAAGTTTACGTGATGTACATACACAGTAAATGCTTTGAAGTACCAGTGCAGACTGGTGCAGATTCTGTTACAGCATTCACACCTCCTAGCCAAAGTACACAGACCAACATCAGCATAATTCATTGTCCTTATTCCACAGTAAGTTAAAATTTTGAACTTTATTACAGGGGTAAAAAAAAAAAAAAATCAAAAAGATCAGAATTGAAGTTGTTGCTGCTGTTCCTAGCACTAATGTTCACATGTCATTTTTGTCAGAGAACTCTCTAAGTAGATGCAAATTTTTATTTATATTATTTTATCCCATTTCAAAACCTTTTCTACAGGAGTTAAATTGCTAGCACTTTAGAGATATTTTGCCTTCCATTAACATTATGCCCTTCAGGAAATTAAATTTTAAACTAATACACATTTCCTCAGCTTTTTCATTAAAGAAACATAATGTACATGCAAAGCAGAAAACACTTCTTTATAGCATCTACATGATCTGAAAATTTTGCCCAATGATGCAAAAGAGGACTTTACCTTTACTCTGGCTTCATACTCCCACTCTCATATACAGATTAGATGATTAAGAAAGGAACCCAGTTTGTTATTTCATCATCTTCTAATAACAGAGATCCTGACGCTTGTACTAAAACTCAGCAGATTTTAAGGGGGCCCTAACAGGTGGACGAGTCCTCTTTTCCTCACCACACAGAGATTTACATCTGAATATCATTCACCTAATGACCATACTACTGCAGGCCTCTGAATTCTTCTGTAGAAGGAAGGAGATTAAACCAACATATGCTACCAGGAGGTAGAAATAAGCACTCTGAATGACAGAGAGAGAGAATAAAACCTCCCACTGAT
This sequence comes from Phoebastria nigripes, assembly GCA_035582835.1. Lineage (NCBI taxonomy): Eukaryota > Metazoa > Chordata > Aves > Procellariiformes > Diomedeidae > Phoebastria > Phoebastria nigripes. Next base: position 1,613,504 of record JAYKAV010001022.1, on the reverse strand, counting down.
TATCAGCACCTTGCCTGTAGAAGAGGGGGTATCATGAACTGTGCAACATAACTCAGAAAATTCACTCACCCAATCAAATGCCAATAAAATTGCTTCCCTTTCCATTTCATCCTTGGAACTGAAAGGCCAGTGTATTTTAGGACCATACTTTAGTCATAGCACTCTGGATGAGAAAAAACAAAAGAACTGCCCTTGTGCAAAAGTAGTGTGGCAAGGATGGTGTACAGCACCTCCATCGGAAGTGAACAAAGCAGAAACCCCACCTCTGACAGGACAATGGTATAAACTTYCCAGATGAGATGTGAAAAATCTCTGTATAGGGAGGTTTATTACAGCAGTAAAACCACGCTAATGCTGTCACAAAAAGCAAAGGAAAAACCAGGAGGGGCTGAAGTTTTCCTGGGCTTACAGACAGGCACAGGGGAGGCAGGCTGGCTCACTGCACACAGCTATTTAACCCTTCCTCAGCATCCTGCAATTTTGGCACAGAAGGGAATGGCATGTGAGAGCAGGCAGGGGATACTGGGCCAAAATCTCATAGACACTACTGAGAAACATGAAGACGTTCATCTCTGCCCTGTCACAAAATTGACCTGCCCCACAGTTAAGCAGGCTCAGAGATGACTAACCTTGCTGACCATCACAGACAGGTTTCTGTCTGTAACAGCCAACAGGTGGAAGAGCCAAAGGGCAGTTCAAGGCTCAGCAATACGATGCTCGCTTCTATGATATATGCTCCAAAGTCATCTCCTCCCTTTCCATAGTCCTTCATCAGGCATTTCTGGAGCAGCAGGGCAGAGCCCAGCGCTGGGCTGCAGGAGCTGGCCGCAACAAGAGTTAACCAGCTGTGGCTGCTCATTTACAGGGTAAAGAGACCACCAGCACAGGCAGGAGGAAGAGCAGCYGGGGGCAGGAGGCAGCAGAGACCTGGTGAAGCACTCTCCTCTCTGCTCTCTCTCTAGTGGTTCTGCGGGCGATTACTCCGGAGCACCCAGCCATACCAAAATCAATAAACAATTTCTACGCAGCCCAGGGAACTTTGCCACACTTAATAAAAGTCTCCAGTCACAGTTATGGCTTCATTTCACCTTAATGTCTTCTTTAACTGTCCCTTCTTTTCAAGATCAATTAGAGGCACATGCAAAGAGAATAAAAAACAAAACAAAACAAAGAGCAACAGGGAAAAAACTAAAATGCAAGGTCAAACTAAGCAGCCAGCTTTCTCCCTCCCCTCATCACTCTCCTGAGGCGAACATGGAAATACAAGGACTGACAGGTAACACATTGGGACATCTTGTTTACACATGCTCATTGCAGCCTCTGGTTCTGGGCACAGATCAGCAAGAGACCAGCCTTATTTAGGAGAGCTGGAGTATTTGGTAAGACTTAACTGAGCCTGTAGAAGACACCTTTGCTCCCTGCAATTTCAATGCAAATTCAGCACCCCTGAAAAATTCCAAATACAAAGGGTGAAACTCTACCTATGCTCAAAAGGGATATAGCACAGACACCTTTAAGTAGGTCTTCATCTTGTCCTGGGATGATTCCCAATGATGCCTTGGCTCCTGATGAGACATCCAGAACCTTGCCACTGAATCATCCTCTGTACCCCAGMGGCTGACAAGAGGAAAGGGGTAATGAAGGAGGGTAACTTCCATTAATAGCAACTGGGGGCAAATAGCTGCATTTCGGTCTCTCCTCCCACTTTGGAAATTGTGGTGCTAATATTGCTTTGATGTTGTGTATTCAGGTTGAAAGTATTAGAAAGGTTTTTTGTGGTTTTTTGGTAACTTGTCTGAAATAGCTGGTTCTGCACCTGGGACATCCGCTCTTGAACAAAATATATGACAGTCACTTTGTGGAGGGCCTGGCCCATATGCCAGACCTTTAGTCCTTAAGAGACTCCTTGAGTTCAAAATGCTTCCTCAGATAGAACCCAGAGTCTCTGCCCTGGCTGAGCTGAGCCTGCAGGCCACCATGGCTATTTCAGTCAATAACAGCTGAACCAACTCCTTCATCATTCGCAACACTTTAGACCTATGCAAAGTAAGATTCAACGGCTCTATGCCCCTGATGCCACCACTGCCTTTAGGTCCTTAACCAAAACTGTATAGCGGAAGCAGACTGAAATCATTACAACTCCACAATTCTTCTCACTGCTGCAGGAATCAGCAAGGGAAGATCCGCTTTGCACCCATCCCGTCAGGCACGGGAAGGAGTCACCAGAGAGAAGCCCTGGGGAAGCAGTGACTGCGGGGACTGACCTGCCCAGGGAAGACACTGCTAAACTGCCTCCACTTGGTACCACTGGCACAGGAAGCACTACTCCCACAGGTAATAGTTTGGCCTCTTAGATTGCTCCAGAGAAATGGATCCTCCCACTGAAAGCATAGCTTGGGAGCACAAAGCATGGGGACTGCAGAAAGCGGGACAACACTTGCCATCACGCCACTGTCACCAGCAAAACATCTCCCCAACTTAGGCCTTGATTCAAAAGTGCATCCATACTGACCTTGGGTCTCCTCTTGTGCCTCCTTCACTGGAGCAGAGAGCACAAAGGAGGAAGTTTTGGGACAGGCAGACATCATCCTCCAGCTGGCTCCCACTGCTTTGGAAGGGCACACAGAGAACAAAATGCATGCACACAGTCAGCAGGGCAGTCTGGCTTTTGAAATTAAAAAAATCCAAAGAAGGTGGACAATAGCGTAAAATACAAGGAACAAAAATTCGCTCAGCCTTCAATCCAAATCATATTTCTTTGGTAACATCTCCAAAGTGTGGGCTCTGCTCCCCAGCTAGATCTCTGTTCCAGACATATCTACCTCTTATCTTGGTTCCTCTTCTTCCTGCCTATACATGCCTTTATACATGTATCTTTCCTGATGCCTTTCAATGTGCTTTAGCTGGCATCCTGAGATGCCCTGGCCCAGGACCTGAAAATTAAGGACAATTAATTCAGCAATCAACAGTTCAGCAGTCTCTCTTTTTTGCCATTTTATTTCACACTGATGTCATCACAGATCATGTATCATCCTGCCCTTCCTCTCCTTTACTACTTGTGGCCTACACCCACATCTTGTCTCTGTTTGGACAGTACATTCTCTGGATAGTAAATGCTCCTATTCAAAGTCTGTAAAGCCTCAGGATCAGCTGGACGTCAGTATTGACCAGAACCTTCTATGGACTACGGTAGTACAGAAAGTGAGGAAAGACTGAGTTTAAAATGATCCCACAGGCTACAGCAGTTGCTCAGGGCATCACCTTGGTCGGTGGACTGCTTTGCTGAAAGAACACTTCTTACACCTCCCAGATAGAAGTACTACTTTTCCAGGAGGCCACTCAGTGACTTTTCTTCACATGACCCTGGCTGGAGGAGTTTAAAGCTCTTCAGCCACCACTGACTAGACACTGTGCAGATTTTTCAGCATGCTCACACCATGGCAACTCTAAAATAACCCAAGTATGCATCAGATGGAGTGAAGCATTTCAAAGCAGGTTATGCAAACCTGCGCCTGGTTATATCCTCATAATTAGAGGCCTCCCAGGGAACATTGAGATCACCAATATATTAAAGAACACATCAGAAACTAATAGGGTGTTAAATATTTCCAACTGAGGAGAGCCTACATGGCTGGGAGGAGACAGCTCCAGTAAAAGACTGTATGCTGCTGCATCACAAGCTTTCAGCAAGAGCAATGATTTTCTTGCTTGCAATATTTTACAGACTGTTTGAGGCTAAAGAAAATCTACCTTTGCTATTTAAACACGAAGTATCTCAGTGATATCCTGTGATAGGAAATTGGTYGTCACCTTAATATTTAATCTTGTGCCATGGTTCTACCGCCTGTATGAGTGGGTACACAGCAAGGCCCAGAAACTTCGACCTACAACAGAATGCAGTGACAACCACCACATCTGTAAAATAATAGAAAAATACTGTTTGAGTAGCTCCTGGTTTGGTTGGGAGTGTTTGGAGGAAGAGAAGAGAGCTAGACAGAATGAATGTGGAGGCCAAATAACGAAGGCCCTAAATTTGTCACTTGCATGGAGCCACTAAAAACATCACTTGAAACAAAAGAATTCAGTGAAAGTATCACTGGGACAAAGGTGACTGGAGGGATGAGATCTTGTAAACCATCTGCTGGTTGGAGTCAGAAGAGAACTTTCTCCTCCACTAACATGTTACTACACGTTTACTACACATCAAGTTCATATCTACCTGGAAAGCACCAGTTAGAAGCAAGGCAATCTCCCAGGCTGTGACAAAGCAAGCTTTCCATTAATAATCCATAATGCCACCAAGAAAAAAAGGAGGCACACAGCATTTTCAGAACTGCCAAAGATTCTCACCTGCCCATTCAACCCAGTTTTGTAAGCATACACTACAGGTGCAAGTAAGCTGATTTCATGCCCCCCTCCCCTCAATRTCCAAGCACTTGGCTACATCCAAGCAAGGCCAGGAGGTGACCATTAGCATTAACAGTGTCTTGCCTCCACAGAAGCAAAACCAACTTCAGGGACCTGATTCTATGGGGATATAGAAGAAAGATCCTCCAGGAGAACGGTAAGAAGCCATTAACCACAGGCTGTATAAGAACCAACTTCTGCAGTTGTTCAAGGATGAGACCTATCATGGCTGAAGAAATTTTTCTTTTTTGGAATAAGCAAGCACCTTATATAGAAGCTTCTTCCTATGTACTTCCCAAACACTTGATGGTTTCCATATTCACAGAAAATGGAATGCTGAGCAACCAAGGGTCCTTAACCAGGGATGGGAATGAAGACCTGGTAGGATGTGTAAGTGGAGCTGGATCATGTAGCCAAACTGAATAACATCCAGTTCATAATGACCTGTCATAATCCTGTGCCAGGATACGGGGAAATGGACCAAATTGGTTTCCCAAAAGGAGATATATGTTGGAGGGGGAATAGTAAAAAACACAGACTGAGTCTAAGCTTCTGAGCATTGCATTGCATCCCCTGAGTACAAGAGGGAAATGGAGGGGCAGCTTGAGAAACAGGTCCCTTTTCCCTGATCCCTCTACTGCTGGCAAGGCTGTGATTTTATACAGGAAAAATAGAGCACTAGAAGTGTCTGGAATAGAAAAGATCACAGCTCTTTTTCACCCTGCCAAGGTGACAGCCCTAAGGACCCAACAAAGCAACATATCTGCTTGTCTTACTCTTTCAAGGATTGCTTCAGCTGTGGCGTTGTACTGCACCCTCCTATCCAACTGGGATCGCCTCCAGTGGCACTTATGCTTCAACTGAGAGGAGGAAGGATTTAATACAGGAATTCCCTGATGCTAATGCCTTGCCAGAAGTGCATGAAGCACTCCAGGTTGCCAAGAGGCCTGACAAATATACAGTCACTTGCGACAAGGTCTTTTGTGCTTTTTATGGGCTGATGCGCTCTCACAACTGGAAGTGGAACTGATAACCAGCAATACAGGTCATTGCAGCACCTGAAAATGAGACCATCCTACCCTTTAAATCAACCTGCTTTAGTGCTTTCCTAGACGGAAAAATATAGTCAAATGTCATGCTCTTTCCTCAAACACAGATCCTCCAAACCCCAGGAGCAGACAGAGTAACTGCACTGCTGCATCTGCTACATCCACCTCTGCCTTGGATGGCAGCAGCACTGCCTGGATTGCCTCCCCACAAGCACAAGAGAGCTGGGGAGTCAGGCGCTCTCTTCAGCTGTGGAGGAACATAACCACTACATCTGTGTGTGCCCAGGCATGCAGAGCTCAAACAGTACTGAAGCATTAGCACTGCCCTCACAGGATGCATGTGGCCTGGCTCCCCTGGACCTGGCAGATAGGAGACAGAGACCTTTTTGGATTTGAGTGCACAGCTCAATCAACCAGGCCTATTTCGGGCTTTTTTTTTTTTCTTCTCTTTCTTTTTTTTTTTTTTTTTTTTTTTTTTTNTTTTTTTTTCTTTTTTCTCCTTTTTAAATGGCAGTTTTTTCTCTTCTGGCTTCATAAAGACCTTCAGGACTCCAGAATCCTTCAGCATTCCCCATCTGACAAATTTTCATCCACCTCACCTACTAAAAGCGGACAAGAAGAACAAAATATCTGTGCTCAACAGGGCAGATGGATTTGTAAAGCTAGATGGGGCAGGGCAAACTGAGTTGTTTGTTCATATGACAGCGAACTTGAGAGTGGGCTCAAGAGACAAAAAGGTGAGAAAGAGTGCCCCCTGCATTGCCCAGTGTGTCCCTCATTCCTTCTGAGACAAGTTTGTCACTCCTGTGAAATCCTCACTTGCCATCTCGTCCTTCTTCAGTGATTTGACTGCTTAGCAAGTGTTCCCGTTAGCAAACCCTAAGCTTCCCTTTCGCAAGTGGCAGCCTGCTGTAGAAGGCAGCTACTTTACCAGGCAAGAACACCTGGTGGAGAGAAAATTCCTGTAAGCAGATTCCTTGCGACTGAAGCAGCAACCTTGACCAGTCACTTCAGAGCCTTGTTACATCCATAATGATACTGTCTCCACCTTTCCCTTCCCCCCAGCATGAAAGATGAGTGGTTGTGTGGAACGAGTCCCCGAGCTGTGATGGGAATCCGTCTCGCTTGGCTGCAAAAAATATATATATCCTGGTATGGCTGTGATGAATCCTTTCATTATTCATCTGCAATTGCCCTGCTACTGCTGCTGTTCCGTTCTCACTCTCTCTCTTTCTTTTATAAATAAAAATGGAAACAGATTAATGACAAATGTTGACAGTGATTGCTTTTAAACAGCCACACCTGAATGTGGGCTATGGGGGAGGAACAGTGGCAAAGCAGCATCAGAGGGATGGGAAGACCAGGAAAGACTAAGAGATGGGAAAAGATAAAGATGCTCACTCCAACTGGGTTAGATGAGCAGTGACTGGAGCAAGATATCTTTCTGGTGATGAGGACCTCAACTTACTCCAACAAATGAGCTCTGGATTAACAGAGCTATGTATCCAAAATATTTGAAATAACTAGCAGTAGTCAGTTGTGCTGTCAAAGATACTCTGGAGAGAAGTTTGCAGAGACACCAGCAAAATATTCACAGGATGAAATGGCAACACACAGAGCGGCAGTTACACACAGCAGTCCCCACTGATGAATAAATAGTACCTGATAATGCTGCTCATCCCACTCCGCTCCTGGAGACCAATGAACATCAAGGCTCCAGCCTGTGCAACCGCCAAAGCCACTTGTTTTTTGGGAATGTGGCTCAGACAGGCAAAGACAGTCTGTGACCAGTCAGGCCACAGGCTGACACAGTGAATGAGTGCACCCAATGAAGGAAAACCTGGCCTCATGACACCCTCCCCGTTCATTCCCACTGCATGAAGAAACACAACAAGCGTTTTACTGTTACCACTTCTCTGTGTGCCTCTACCCCTACGGTGATATCCAGTGACTGTAGTCTCCTCCTCTAGGTCCCAAGCTTCCTACCTCAAGCACCGCCTATCCACCTGAAAATACCATGTCTGCTAAAATCACCCTCTACCTAACCCTTTTCAAGGCTATCTCACCTTTCTGCCATCGGTTACACCTTCTAGCTAGCTCCTCATTCCCATCAAACTGTTTGGCATCGCATTTGAGAGCAGAGATGTGCATGGTCTCATTGCTGCTTGCTCCTTGCCAGCCTCCCACTTAACTAAACCCATTTTCATCCTTCCCTCAGAATTGCTCCTGCTCTTTCGGTGCCAAGCCACCCTCCTGTCCTCCTCAAAGCACACTGCTCCTTGGACTCCTTTCAACAGCAGCTAATGCAAGACATTACAGCACAGAAGCCTGTGCCAACATCCAGTGCATAAACAAAGACCAGATACATGAGAGGAGAGAACACACTGTCAGCATTTAATAACAAACACTAATTGCGAACAGGGGGATGGAGTTCTCCATCCCTGTTCTCTCGGCAGCCAAAAGCCGTCTGAGCCAGGAGACGTGGCCATTCACAAACCAGGATCCATTCATCACTGAATGGCCCCCTGCTCAGTATCTGACTGACTGCCACCAGCCTGCTCAGTGTCTGATCCACTGAATGGACAAACAGCCTCTTGGAGTGTCCCTCAGTAGTGCAGGGGCACAGAACTATAAGGCCTTTAGGGAGGCAATCTCAAAAGCCTTTTGGGCCTGCCACAGATTGCAAAGTTTTAACTTCTCTGTGCCTCTTGTTTTCCTGAGAAAATTGCCTTACATCCCATCCCAGAAGGCTGCGGAGCATGCCGTTTGTGGGCCTCAGCATTTCAGTACTTCTACTGAAAGCTGTTGCAAAGGACAGATGGCTTTTTTAGTAACATTCTCATTCATCAGACAGGCTGGTTCTCATCACATGCAACGTGGTGCAGAGATACTAAGTATTTTCTACCATTTTGCCCCATCACCCATTACTCCATATAGGTAAACAAATCAGCCCCCCAAACAGAAGAGCTCCGCATGAGAGACACTTTGGGTTCTCTAAAGCAGGCAAGCCCCCTCCAGACATAATCCCTTTTTAGGAAGCATATATTGTTATGTCACAGGAAACGTCCTTTCTCACCTCAGCTAAAGATGGTGTCAAAACCCCTAAGGAGCACCTGGGAGAAGAGGAGCACACAGTTCTTGAGGAAGCAGTTCCACATGACTTTACAGCCCTCTGAAGCACCTCTTGCAGCCTTGGATTGTGTGGAGTTGCTACGAGCTGCTGAATCCCTGGAGAACAAGGGGTGGTGGGCACAGCTCTGTAAGCGATTGAGCCAAAGTTAAAAGCTTGGTGCTGTCAGTTGGGTGAGACTCCCTCATTCAAACCATTATTCCCCTGGACTTTCTCCCAGCCCACCCATGTCCCCAACCCCAGTCATGCCCTCATGCCTTGGGCTGCCTCTGGCGCTCCTCACACACGTCAATTGAGCCAAATCTACTGATTAAACCAGCAGAAATCAAGTAATTTTTTATAGTTAAGGGGGTTGATGTGACTCAAAGGGGTCCAAGGAGTGAAAAGTAAGCAGCAGGAGCTTACAGCCAGGCATGGGAGGACAATGGAGTGGAGATGGAAGGAGAAGGCTTCCCCTTTCAGCAGAGATGAACTGTTTACCTCACCTCATGGCCTTGCACTCCATATTTCCAACAAAGAAAATAACGTCCCTAAAATTTCAGTCAACTGCAAAGACTTTACAGAGTGCTTTAGGATGTATTTGGATAAAAAAGTAGTAGAGAAATGGAAGGTCACACCCTTCCAAACTTCTACATGCTATAGGGTTTCAGCTCCCACAGACACTCAAGGTGATGTTGGAAACCTTTTGAGTGCATTGCAGCTGAACTTACTGTCCCAATCTATCCAGCTGCATATGCAGTCCATCCTACACGCTGCTATAGTCCTCACTGTACTTTTCGGTTGATTTTAACCTACACAGCCCTTCAGGATTCAGAGTCTCAGTCGCCCCAGTATCCACCCCTCTCCTCAGGCTCTGGGGCCATTAGTTGCATAGTTACTTGTATAGTTACTTAGGACAGCCTCATGAAAGAGTGTCAGCTGTTGCCTTGCCTTAGAAACTTGTATCAGCTTTGATGTTGTTTGATGTTTTCCAAATGAACACCCTGCATTAACCCCCATGAAGTTTTAGCTCTCCCACCATTGAGCAGATTTGAACTCTGTGGAAAGACAGAAGATCTGGAGTCTGTTGACCTTCACACCCCATCGCGAAGTCCACCTCTCACTCAAGCTTATGTTTAATGAGATGACATGAAGTGCCTAAGTAATGGGGTATATAGTATTCATATGGATATAAACTGCCCAAGCAAAGGCCTAGTCCAGCCTGCCTCTTTTTCCTCCTTTATCCTGCCCCTTGTGTCTCACAGCTTTGCCCCTTTGCCCTTGTTCTGACTCTTTCCTGATCCTCCCATCAGGTGACAATTTGAATTTTAAAGCCATTTACACTCCAAAAGGTGCATAATCAGATTTTTATCCTGTACTTTTCTGATGTGACTTTTTTATTATGACATCAAGTACTGACCCATAATAAGGATGTAAATGCCCACTTTAATGTCTATTACCAGTATCTGCAGATGCATATAAAATTATAGTATCATCACATAACTACATATTAACCTCTTGAGCTCCATGACAGACAAACTCTCCAGGGAACACTGTATTCCAATTTTCAATTACCAGCAGTAGTTCAGCGACAAGCAGTAGAAGTTGTACTCATCCATATCCTAAACACTCAAGGTACCTGCAGAATGACAGAGGGCAGTCACACTCTGAATACACCAGTTCTGGTGCTTCCAGTTGCCAGCTATTTGTAACAAGCATTTGGGTCCTTCCCAGGAATAAATACACAGTTACATTTAAGTATACATACAGGTGGGATGTAGCTTACCCAAAAAAATTTGTGGTTTTCAGCAAAGTTGTTTCTGAGTCACATGGTAGTGCACAATCATCACTTTACCCACAGCTATTAGCAGAGAGAAGATCAGGTGTACAGCAACATACCACGTGTCATCTTTTATGCTTCTGTTGAGCAAACAATGCACTTTGCTCAGAAAAATGCCCATTTAGCACAAGTGTAAAGGTGCAATGCGTGAGCAAGGAATGATGTAGTCCACGATACTTTATTGCAAGGATAAGGATACCACAACTGCAGCTACCTGCCCAATCTCAAGATGGTATATGTAGAAATTCAAACATTCTGTTTTTCATCTTTCAGGTTAATGGCATCTGTTTACATCAGAAATTGGGTATTCAGCTGCAAACAGAGCCTGCCAACCTACGTCTGACACAAGAATCCTACAAAAACTTGGAGAGGGAGGTTGGTTGTTGTTGTTGTTTTGTGTTTGGTGTTTTGTTTTGTTGTTGTTTTTTTAAATGCACTAATTTCTCTAGAAGATCTAGACCTGAGAGTCAATGCAGAGAACAGAACAAAGCATAGGATAATAAAGACAAAAGTTAGTACCATTTTTTCTTCATACCTTTCCCCTTCTTTCTGATACAGCTCAGTCAGATGATTGATTCTGGTTCCAAAGAGGGTCTCTGACCCGAGGGCATTCTTCCCAAAACATACACTAAGATTTCTGGTATTTTAAATCTCTGCTGAATTGGGCATTAACAGGCAGCCTATCATTTAAGTAACAGCCAGGTTTTCTGCACTGGACAGTCATTACGTTGGAGTTTYGGGAAAAGAATCAGAGGACAACACTTGAAATATCAATGCAAGATATGAGTCAAATAGTCATATCGTCCTATGATGTTTAGGTAAAAGTATATAAAAGCATAACTGCTCAAGAGCAAGTTTTCACCTACCTATTGCTCTTTCTCGACTTGTAATAGACAAGCTATTTCACAGCAGATCCTCTGTGATATTATGCATTTGGGCTGCTCTTCCACTTTCAACTCCTTTGAAATCCAGGAATCATAGATATTTCCAGAGACAAAGCATATTTTGGGAAGCTAAAATACCGTATAAGGAAACCCCAATATAAAGTGAATACATACCAAAAATTCCTAACTCAAAAATAATTAAAATCTATCTACCTATCTATATACACACACACATCTGGTTACAGATAAAAATACTCGAAAGTGAAGAAATGAACTGCCATCCTAATTTGTCCCTCCGTGCATACACATTACAATAATGCCAAATCAAATGATCACACAGTTTATTTTCTATGAGACTCCAGCTTCATACAGAGCACAGAACACACACCTCTGGAGAGGTGAGGGCCGAGAACTGAAGGAGATTAGGTCGGACTCATTTGCTGCTAAAGACAGAAAGGACAAAGCAGGAAACTGTCAAGGCAAAATTCTTGCGATGAAAGCAATTGACCACCAGCCCTGGAGAGATGCCTGCCTGTTGCCATCTCTCTGATATCTGAGAAGCCAGAGAGAGACTTCAGCAATGAGGACACTGCTCCTCACCTCATCAGTAATTGTGGCTGGATTTGCAGAAGCTCTGAGCACTCATAGCTGCTACGGAACTTTGTAGGAAATGTGATTTGAATCTACAAATGGCTACAAAGTAAGCCACTCCAAATTGCCAGTGCCCGGGTATCTCATCTTGGGCCCCCCAAATTCAGAGATAACCCCTAGTTTTTGCTTCAGTCATTCTGACTTAAACTCCCCATCTATAAAATAAAGGTGACAGTAACATCCAAATTCTCAGCACATACATAAATTCATTAACATTCTAAGCTGCCATAGCAGGAGGTACCCCGAAGACACTAACAAGGAAATTACTTCTTCCCTCTTCAGAGTGGAGTCTGAATGCTGTGCAGTAAATAAAGCTTGAAGTCAGTCTAAATGAGGAAAAAAACCCCAAACCCAAGCAGCTGTACATTCAGAAAGCCTCAGCCCTCCTACACTGACTGAGGCAGGAACCTGTAGGGGGGGTGCAGGGGGGACACGACACACGACCCTCAAACCCAGCAACAAATCATGCGGCTGCTTGACTGCATTGTACTGTGCATGCAGAAGGGCACTGATTACAGCAACATTGGCCACTTTAATTGTAGCCTTGTTTGCCATGGGAGCACAAATTTTCCGGTTTCTTTTCTTTTCTATTGTGGGGGGTGTGGGGTTAAAGATGGTACTTGTTTAAATGTCTAAATAAATATGTAAACACAGGAAGCCTGTGGCTTGGAGTCATGCAGCCTACCAATGTGGTCAGGAGGGTGGGAAACGCCACCTGCCCCAGGGTAGCCCTGTGGTAGCCCCTGCACTGCTTGAGTGCAGGGCAATGGCTGCACCTCGTGGTCCCTCTCCCCTCTCCTGGGAATCAGACCCTGCACTCCTCATTCCCACTCCTTGCTGCCTCCACAGTAAGTGAAAGGACCAGCAAGGGATAAAAGGCTCACGAAAGCTCCCCTTGCTGCTCTTGTTTGTATAGGCTCCTTTCACGGCCAGGAAAGAAAACACAGGACTTTTCACTCACCATACAACACTTGGCATTAAGAGTGTCTTCACCTCTGGCTTTCTCAAAATGGGAATGCATGTTTCCCCATGGTGGGGGGCTGGGTGAGTCCAAGTATTTGCAAATTATGTGGTGAAGCAGGATGAAGAAAAGTCCTAAGGCAATGTTGGTGAACCTCTCAGGAAGCTGGTGTCAAAATTACTAGAAAAACATCAGTGTCAGTGCTGGCATTAGTTGAGCAGAACCACTGGTTTGCCATCACTGCTCCTGCAAGCAGTCTGTGAGGAAGCAGCTGTGACACTTCTCAAAGTAAGATTTCTTCAACTAGGTGCAATTTTAAAAGTGTGTTTTGCAAAATCCATGTGTTTCATCTGCTTAATGGCAGCAACTCCTGACTAAGATCTGCTCTTGTTCTCATCTTTAGATACCTCCCTGTTGCTCCCCTACTAGAAATGAATGAAATTAATGTCATTTAGCATTTTGAAACTCTATACTATGTTTCATTAAAAAACTATTATCAAGTATCTGCTCTTACTGGAAAATTGCTTTACTTCAGTAGAGAACAAATCTTGTACCCCCAGGTTTGAAATACCCTTTATTTAGATGTGAGAAATCCTCCGTTAGTACGTAGCAAGTCTACTTGTATTCATCTGTAGTTTCACTTGATTCTCTGAGCTGGAAAAATATGAAGCAAGCATGGTCTGAAAAACATCAAAATAGATAAAAGCCACCACAGTCAGCCCTGTTACTGAATTTACCACCAGCTGTTAAAACTGAACTGAGAAAATTCTCAGCACTTGGGTATAAAATTAAGGACATGTGAACAAGAACCATTCAGCTTTTTTTTTTTTTTTTTTTAAATAGAAATGACTCCAATTATCAAATGAAATGCTTCATTCCTCAGAAAAAAAAAATGCAAGTAGGTGGAAGACTGAACCAGCTCATAATGATTTTTAGATATCTGACATTTTTGACTGTTAGCCATAGTTGATCATGTTTGCCAAATCTGGGCACTTCCCATAAGAGAATCTATAGTTAAGAACTCTTTTCTCCTTGTTCCCAACGAGAATCAGCACATTTCACCAGGAACAATTCCCAATTCTGACAGGTGCAGCTTGCAGATGAGAGAGGAAAATCATCACTTTTAAAAATTGGACATTCCCCTTTCCCCCAATATAGTGTTGAGAACTTGAAGCAATTTCCAAAGGATCTTGATCTTTTTGTTTAAAAGCATTCAATCAACTTGGGATCTAATTTTTTATAATTTATTCCTTGGAATAGTTAATGTAGAAGGAGTCCCGTTTTGTTCCTTCCACAAGTGTGCATAACTATCAATACTGGGACACAAATATATGCAAGAGAAAATTCAAAGTCCACTGCTCATTTGATCTTTGAAGCCACTGCTATCATGGTAAAAAAGAATGATGCCAATCTATCTTAAAAGGATGTTAGTGTTGGCAAAATGAATAGATATCCATTAATCTATCAATTGAGACTGACCTGCTCATTTAAATGAAATCCCTTTTGGGACTGGGCAGATCTGAAGCAGTGACTTGGAAGTGAAAGGCTACTTAAGAAACTATGGAATTGTTTCAAATTCCAAACAGGGAGCATCTCACTTGTCTAGAGACAACGTCATGACAAACTGGGAAACAAACAAAATCATTGCAAAAAACAAAGAATGGACATAATAAATTACCTCAAATCCTTCAGTCAAGTTTGCAATTCAAAGGAAGAAAAGCATAGTAACTCCCTATAGACCTTCAGGTTACAGTTTATACTTAAGGAAACGGTCAAGGAAGCATGCAGATTATGGACATTCCAATACTGTAAATCTAGTTAGATGTCAGTGAAGCCTCTCTTCTCCCACTCCCAACTCAGTTCACTTTATATCAGATAAAACACTTCTTTCATATATTGGTTTATTTCCAGTTTCTATAATCAGAACAAAGATTCTGCAAGAGCCTCGTTCAGAGAATACACAGCATGTTTAAGACAGAGGAATAGAAGCAAGAATCTTCCTTATTTACATGTTACCCCCAAAATACAGTTCTAGGAACCTGGAATCCAATCCCTATCAAACAGTTAAATCTTATGACCACATAAAACGTTCGGGACATGCACAAAGCAGCTCTTTAAAGATTTTCAGTAGACCTGTTCGTGAACTATCTCTAGGTAAGCCCTCTGGGCAGAAGGAGGAAGCTAGAATGCAACTGATGGTAGCTTTGGCTAACTGTCTGGTGTTGCTGAACTTGAGAGAAAATTCAATGGCTTCAGCCGTGCCCAGGGGCTCTGGTCAGGCCAGACCAGTCTCAGTTCATGGCACTCTTAGAAGTGCTTCCAGCAATGAGGTCTCACATACACCAGTCTGGGCAACAAAAACAAATGCTAGCATGGGACATTAACACTATTAACAGACTTGAGATCTGAAGCAACAATGGAAATGTGGCACTATTCCATCAACGGAATTTTGCATTCATTTTGAAACAAAGGTACAGCGTAATGTATTTTAAAGCTGAAAAAGCTGAACAAGTCACTGCTCCCTAACGTTAGAGAACACACTACCAGAAAATTGCTTCCTCCAGTCACACCATCTCCTCTCAGATGAGTGCAGAAGAGCTCTTCCACTTGGAGAAACCTACCATCTGCTCCTTCGGTGTGATAGTGAAGGCTACAGGCTACCAAAAGGGCACTCCTACAAGGGGGCATCTTACTTATATGCCATGAGAGAGAAAAGCAGAAGCAACTGCTACAGTGATTAAGAAAGATATTGCATACTTTTTTGGCAAGTATCCTATCAAGGTAATAAGCCCACCGATGCTCTCCCTCATTTGTTTCTGATTTCAGTGCAATGTGCAGGCAGTTCACACAGCTGAGTGAATGAACTGAGACAGAGCTGCTGAAGCTGAGCATGTACACAGGGAACACTACCCCAAGACAGCAGAATTCTAGCTGCCAGTACAGCAAGAAAGGGGGAATCCTCACCAAGGACACTCCTCAACTGAGTGATCATGTAGGTTCTGAAGATTGCACACTCATATGTCATTATACTACTCACAAATAAACTGGCATGCAGAAATTACGCTTCATTTCAGTTGGCACAGATAAATTTTTTCTCACCTCACCTTCCTATGCAAATTTCATGACAGTCTTTTGGTAACACCATAAAACTTCCATCACCATGACTTTTCCCTATGTTTGCCAAAACACTTCCCATTTTTCAACAGATCTCTATACTGTAGGAAAAAAGTCTTCTGTCTTCTCTGAGGTTCTAAACCAGAAGCAACTATCATTTCATGTAGACTGACCTTCACTATAAAATTGACCATTCAATGTCTTTTAGATGCCTCTATATTTATTTCAATGGCTTATATTTGGCTATGACATTCCTTCCATAAAGCTGCTGTCTTCAAATTGAAGCCTGAAGCTACACGGAAGCTACTGCTTCCCACAGTACTTTGTTCCAATGGTTAATCTGTCCTCACTGTTAAAAGCTCACACCCTATTTCTAACTTGAATTCATTTGGCTTTAGCTTCAAGTTCATTTTTATGCTCATCTGCTCAAGACAAAAGACGCTTTATTACCTAGTATTTCCATTTCCATAAAGGACTTTCTACCACACAGTCAAGACATCTCTGATCCTCTTCTGATAAAACTAAAACCAAATTATAAAAACTGTCAGTCCAAAATTGCACTGTAATACTGCTAAAGGAAATGCAATGCATTTTGGAATAAAAAGAAGATTATTCTTGCTTTCTTGGATCTTGTGCATTGAAAAGCAGTGATAAGAACTTTAGATTCAGAGTTGACTGCCTGAATATCACTTTTATGGTAGTGTTACAGCAGTGTTTAGGCAGCAAGGGCTAGCACGATGTTTGGATATATGAGTATATGAAGCTTAAATAGCAATAGGGAAGCAAGTGTTCCAGTTTCTGTAAAGAATATTCTAAGTGTAGACACTAGAGCTGAGTGCAGATGGATGTGGAATACTGGGGATTTTCATGCATGAGCATAATTAAAGGTTAAATGACAAGTTTTACAGTGTGAAGCTTATGAAAAATGACTTATATGGGTTAGTGGATTACACAGGACTTGTTGACTGGGTATAGGTAGTTATACATGACAAAGAAGCCTAATTGTAAAGGAAGAATAGGACTTTTCAACCTTGCTGAAAAAAAGCATAGCAAGAAACAACATCAGGATGTTGATATTAGGAAAAAACTATTCCAAGAGAAGATGCAATTTCCTTATAAAAAGGGTAATTAATAAGAAAACTGATTACCAAGAAAGATAAGCTAATCCTTACTTGATGTTTTTAAAGTCGGATTACATGTCCTTCTAAAAATATAATTAAATCCAGTTGCAGGATAAATACTATAGGCAAAAGGTTCACAAAAGTTTTCCCCAGCCTTGAAGAAAGAGTTTGTAAATCTTTTTGAGACAGGACACTAGGCTAAGAGAACATAAAAGGAAAGTATCACTATATAACTACTTCATCCTTACAATACCCCCTAGGCATCCAAATCCAGCCACTGTGAGAGACATAATACCGAGCCAGACAGACCTTTGGTCTGACCCAGTGCAACCTTTCTTATGCTGTTCATCCCATTTCCTTCAGAGGTTACAAGGAAAAGAGGGCAGCTTTGCAAAACCCCGATCATCCTCATAATACTGGCAGCTCTGCTTTAAGACAAGGAATACTCTGGGTCATACACACAGGGCTTAGCAATACTTTTTCTGATTATTGTCTGCAGATATATGTATTTTGCATCTTTCTCTGATGTAACAGGCCTGTGCCAGTCCATTTTCCACTTTTACCAATTCTTTGAGTTGGTACAAGAATTCTCTTTTCCTGGTATGCCAGTTAACACATCTTTCTCAACTCACTGGAGTCACACCAACAGCCAGGTCTGCAGTTGGGAAGGCATTTTGCCCACACTAAAGTTGAGAAGGATGTTGAAGGTTCCCTCCATCTCCACAACGTAAGTCTGTATGTCACCTGATTGAGGGCCAGCCATGCACCCGTCTCCAGGCACTGGTGACAGTTTAGTCTCCCTTCACTTGCCTATGGCTGGCACAGTTTACTTTCTTAAGAAYGAGATGCTTTGGTATAATTAAGACATTATGTTCTCTATGCTGAGTTCAATCCTTGTACTGTCTAAAAGTTAATGGCCTAAGATAATCTTGTCTTGCCTTCTGTATAGCAAGTGGCCCCTTATGCTTTATGCCTTAAGAAGCATTGCTGCAAAGTATTTTTCCCATATTTGATGGTACAAAAGCAGGATGTCTCAAGCACAAAACACAAACTGGAACAGAATGCAGGGGACAAAGACACAGTAATGCAGTACCACAATGAGAACAGAAGTTTGTCCTCCTTTGATAGACTCCTAACAGACTAATAAAATACATTTTCTGAACAAATGATTGGTAGCGTCCTTCAGTTTTGCTTCACTGAAGTGTTCTCTGGTTATGAAACTGTTCCTCAAGACAACAAAGCAAAGTTCTTATCCACTTTACATAATTCCCTTTCGATATTCAGGCACACACATTGTTTTTTGTAGCATCTTCTTTCTTCAGTGCAGAAGGGGTTACAATAAAAGAGGCACTCAATCGCCCTTCTTGTTGCCCTTCCTCCAATTTCCCTTCTCATTCTCTGCCCACTGAGCAGGTCTCTGCAACAGCCACAACGTAACAGCATGAGCTTCTACAGTTCGAAGGACAGCACTAACCCTCTCAATGTCATTATTCAGGAATGCTGGCAAGACACACCTCTGCATACCACAATCATGAAGCTAATCTATCATTCAGTAGCACTAGTCCCAGCCTCTTACGAGTTTCTCTCCAGCTACTGTTCTGTTGCCTTCTTCACTCTTTACTGTACCTTACCTGATTTTAAGATAAATCCGTAAGGCCAGAAGCTACATTCTTTTTTGCACTTCTCCAGTACCTACCAAACTGGGCATTAAGCCTTACTAGAGCTCACTGGAACTAGTGGAAATGTGCAAAGAACAACTACTAAATATGCTCCTCCCAGCTCTTGATTTCTCTTTCACTGAATGTCCATCTTCTCCCAGTACATAAAGACCTGTTTGCAAAAGTATGTCTTTATAAGACTGGTCTCTGTCCTCTATGAAAAATTGTGGCAATTGCATGAAGTCTCCAGTGACAGGAAGGGGTACGTATCATGTCACCTTTCTAAAAAGGCAAGAAGAAGGATCCGGGGAATGACAGGCTAGTCAGCCCTACCTCGGTCCCTTGTGGCTTTATTGAGCAAGCTCTGGAAGCCATTTCCAGGCACCCAAAGGACAAGAAGGTGACTAGGAACAGGCAGCCAGATTAAATGAGGGAAAATCATGCCTATGAACCTACCTTCTATGATGAAATGACAGGCTCTGTGGATGTGTACAGGGCAGTGGATGCTGTTTACATTGACTTCAGCAAGCCTCTTGATGCAGTCTCTCATAGCATCCTTATAGCCAAATGGGGGAGCTATGGACTGGATGCCTTCCAGTAAGAAAGGTCAGTGAGAATCTGGCTGAACTGTCAGGCTCAAAGAATAATGATCAATGGAAATCTGCGTGATGGCCAGTTATGAAAAGCATGCCTCAGAAGACCATACTGGGATCAATACTGTTCAGTGATCGTTAGTGATGTGGTACAAAGAGACAGAACATACTCTCAGCAAGATCAGAAATCATGGCATGTTGGGGAGGGGAGCCACTGATATGCTGGCAGGTGGAGTTACCACCCAGAGGGACCTTGACAGATTGGAGGAACGAAGAGACAGAAACCTCATGAAGTTCATGAATAGAATAGAATATTTCAGTTGGAAGGGACCTACAACGATCATCTAGTCCAACTGCCTGACCACTTCAGGGCTGACCAAAAGTTAAAGTATATTCTTAAGGGCATTGTCCAAATGCCTCTTAAACACTGACAAGCATAGAGCATTGACCATCTCTCTAGGAAGCCTGCTCCAGTGTTTGACCACCCTCTCTATACAGAAGCGTTTCCTAATGTCAAGTCTGAACCTCCCCTGACTGATGCAGCTTTGAACCATTCCCATGCATCCTGTCACTGGATACCAGGGAGAAGAGTTCAGCACCTCCCTCTCTGCAGCTTCCTGAGGAGGGGAAGTTGCCCCTCAGCCTCCTTTTCTCCAAAGTAGACAAACCCAAAGTCCTTAGCCACCCCTCATAGGACATGTCTTCCAGTCTTACAGCAGCTTTGTTGCCCTCCTCTGGACGTATTCAAGTACCTTCACATCCTCTTTAAATTGTGGGGCCCAGAACTGCACACAATACTCAAGCTGAGGCTGTACTGACACTAAATACAGTGGGATAATTGCCTCTTTTGACCGGCTGGTTATGCTGTGTTTGACGCACCCCAGGGTGCGGTTTGCCCTCTTGGCTGCCAGGGCACACTGCTGACTCCTGTTAAGCTTAGTGTCAACCAGCACCCCCAGATCCCTTTCTGCAGGGCTGCTCTCCAGCCACTCCTCTCCCAATTTATACTTGTGCCCAGCATTACTCTGTCCCAGGTGCAGAATCCGGCATTTGTTCTTGTTGAATTTCATGCCATTAATGATTGCCCAATGCTCCAATCTATCCAGATCCCTCTGCAAGGCCTCTTGTCCCTTGAGAGGGTCAAGAGCACCTCCCAGTTTGGTATCATCCGCAAACTTGCTAATGGTGCATTCAACTCCCGCATCCAGATCACTGATAAATATATTGAACAGAACTGTCCCTAGAATTGAGCCCTGAGGAACACCGCTGGTGACTGGTCACCAGCCAGATGTAGCCCCATTCACTACAACCCTTTGAGCCCTGCCGTTCAGCCACTTCTTCACCCAGCGCACCATGTACTTGCTCCTCTCACAGTTGGACAACTTGTCCAGAAGGATGCTGTGAGGGACAGTATCAAAAGCCTTACTAAAATCCAGAAAAACTACATCTACCACCCTCCCTTCATCCACTAGGTGGGTGACCTTATTGTAGAAGGGTATCAAATTAGTTAGACAAGACTTTCCCTCTGTGAACCCATGTTGACTGCGCCTGATGATTGCATTGTCATTTAAATGCCTTTCAATAGCACCCAGTATGATCTTCTCCATAATTATCCAGGTACTGAGGTTTTTGATAAATACCCTGAAGTAACAAGATAGATAATTCATTTAGCTTGTCTACCACTCAGCAGAATCAAATTTGGTTGAGAGCCTGACTGACCAGCAAATGGATTCTAACCTAGAAATAGGAAAGACAGGGCAGCTGCAAGAACTTGAGTCTCCTGGCACTTCCAGAAAGTTGCCATGGCAGGAAGTATGGCTTACCAAGATAAAGCCTGCCACAGTTACTCTTCAGTACTGCCACAGGTACATTCAACCTTTAAAGGCAAGGAAGACCTCCTAGGAGCTTACAACCTAAGTAAGGGCTTAATCAGATGAATACTGCTACTGACCTCAATAGGAAAATCTGATAAATTATCTTTCCCTGCCCCCAGAGAAAAATCATGTGAAGTCGGGCAACTCCTCCGGCCCTGCCGCAATGAGTGAGATGAAGGCCGTTGATTCCCTAACACCTCAAACATGTCTCTTATAAAAGTTTTAAAACTGTCCTGACACCACAGAAGAAACAGAACTACTCTGAACAGTACTCAGAATGTAGCAACATATATCAGAATTGGTTTTAAAAAGGGGAACACAATGGCCAAAATTTAAAATTTTAGCTGAATGCTCAGTAATCCGAGTAATCTATTCAACAGACTCAAACCAAGAGAGGTTGTGGAGGATCCTTCATGAGACTAAAAACACTCAATTGCACAAATGCAATCCCCTTTTAGGGAACCACTCCCTGTCACTGAAACAGCCTGCAAGTTAGGTTACCAGGCTTCCAATCCAAAAATTTATCTGCCGGTTATCAGGAGAATGTGACCACCTTTCCCCTTCACTGTGTTCATGAGTACTAGATAGTCAAGCTACCACTCTTCAGGTTTACCTTCTCTTTGTATGTTCTAGATTACAGGCCCTCCAGTGCTACCTCTTAAGCACCATTGCTCAAAATAAGTACAAAATAAGAAAATCCAATGACTACTTTAAAACAGGAACACTCCTCTCTCCACAAAACCCTTACAGCTCGTCCCGTAATCCAAACTGACCTCTGTACTCCTTCAGCAAGGTAAAAAGGCTTTCCCTGTTCTAATTAGTTCTAAAATGTACCACCGAAAAAAAAAAAAAAAAAAAAAAAAAAAAAAAGGGTTTTGAGAGGGATTTATGTGGACAGATCTGACAGTTTGCTTGGGCTGCGAAATATAAATCCAATTTGGATCTCTCCCCAAGAATAAGTAGGTATTAGGGGATCAGACACGGACAGTGTGTCTGTAATATAACTGTATTTGTCAATCATGATTTAGTGAGTCATTCAATTTTTGTTTTGTGTATGTTATGACCATTTAACATTTTAATACAGAGTTAAATATAAATCACCGCTTTCTATCCTCACAATCAAATCTGTTCCTCAGCTATTTGATTTATAAGGGAGAGCAGAACACCGCAAAACCACTAAAAACATGCAAATTTTGTTATCTACTTAAGGGTGCTAACTGCACCTCCACATTCAAAATGAATTTTACAAGCTTAAACAGTCCTGTCTGAAAGCTCCACCCAGTGAGGAGAGCAAAAAGAGTTCTATGCATACAAATATAACCTATTTTTAAAGGACTTAGGAAGCCATGAGGCCACCTGTTCCTTGACACATGCTATGCAGGTATATATTCTAAAAATACAGCCCAAAATAAGCTCCAGACAGAGTAATTCAAGACAAGTAACTGGAGCGTGACCAAGAATTCAAGAAAAGAGAGGGAAGAAATCACTCTCCATATATTCTGCAACACAGAAGTTAACTGGGGACCAAGTGGAAGTGCTATGAAAAGAAGAGAATCTCTTTTGTGTATGCTGCAAAGTAAAGTACAATCATCAGTAGGTGGAGACACCTCCAGYAGATATAGGAGACAATACTTTTTGAACGGAGAGAAAACATGAAACAGAAGTGGTCTGATCAATACCCAGAATGCTCTGAACTCAGGTGATACTTCAAATGGCTTTTTTGTTCAATGGCATGTTAACTTCAACGGCAAGCATCCTTTAGAAATGCTAACAGTCATTTTTTAATTTATACACCAAGAAATAGAAGTTTTGTATATTCTCTACCATACCCCAAGGATATTCAAGGGCCCAGGTTCCTTTCCAGGACACCAGCTTGAACATTTATGTCCAAGTAGTTCTCCCAAATCCTTATCCAGTAGGAGATTTAGGAAAGAACATGCAATACACAAGCAAGACTAAAGACATTCAGAACAAGGGAAAAGGAAGAGGTCTACTGGACCATGCTGCCAGTGAGCCAATGGCAATTTCTGAATGGACAAGCACCGTACTTGCTTTGCTAGAAGCAACATGATTCAAGTCCATTAGCACATGGCCTGAAAACATTCTGCTAATACAGAATTCAGGTTCCATGTTTCAACTTGTTTGCCTTCACTCCTCATTCCCCAGCCAAGAAATCCTCCTGGCCTGGAAGAAAGCAGGGGAAGACTTTTGCCTCCCTGGGCAGTAGTGGGACTTTCACCCAAAAAACGCCAAATGCACAAACAAGCAACATGTCCAGGGGGTGAATAAAGATCTGAAAACCCAAAAGAATCTGTACATGACCCAGCACATATGAGCTGGCATCAGGGAAGGAGATGAATGCATAATAAATACAGCAATAGCAAGAACATTTTTAAAAGCCACTGCAGTCCCAACACTGATTACCTTTTTTTAAACATAGATTCACAAACATGATTTAGGTATGTGGGGCACGCAGATCAGTCTGGATGATGGCACGCATCACGCACCAATACTGAAGATATCACTACTGCCAAACAAGACGTTTGGTGAAGACGCACACCAGAGTCAAACACTTCCAAAATCCAGCAAGCTTTTACAGTTGCAATGCTTCCTTTTAGCTGTATCCAGGGCTCTTCTCTGGTGGCATTTTAAAAAAGTTACTGGAGGCAGCAATAGTGGCTTTCTCAGCTGCTGGTGTTTTCCCTGTCCACTCAGAGTTCTGGGATCTCAGGGATGGTGTTGCTGGTAGCTCTGACTCTGCTGCATCCATGTGGACAGATAAAGTTGCTAGAATATAAAATTGCAGGAAAGGGGGAACAGAGGAAGATAGTAGGAAAGGGCAATAAAAAAAAAAAGTTAGAACAAGTGACTTCATGGCAAACGCCTCATATATATAATTTCTTATATATATAATTTCTTACATGAAGGTGTTATTTACTGAGTTCCTACAAGTTCCCCTGCCAAATTCCTTTGAAAAATAGGTTCTTGATGGCATTAACACCTTTGCCCTAATGATTCTCACATTCAGAACTCCAAGTTCCCAGTCCACTAACTAGTTTCCTTAGTCAAAGTTCCTGTTGAAAATCAAGAGCTTTAGCTGTCCCATACTTAAACTGAATCAATTCATAATCACTCAACTGAAGATAACTTGATCTCCACAAAGACTCAATTAACCCGGCATCTGAGAATTTTGAAGTCTCTGAAGGTTTGGCAAATTTCAGGTTGCAAASCTCAGTTAAAGAGGAAAATATACCTCTCCTCTTTACCCAGTAAAGGCAGTACTATGAACCTCCGCATATATCCAATATGGTAAATCAGACTATTATAACAAGAAGCTACTTGCTAAGCTAGGTTGGAATCCATTCTCATTTTCTCAATACAACCACTGCTTCAAAATGGGACAGACTATAATTAGCAAGAGAGATTTGCAGATCCATAGCTCAACCCAACAGTCACCCAAATTTCCAGGATTGTCAGAAACCTCGAGATATGAGAGTTTACTCACATTCTCAGTATCCTGAATCACTCAATCCTCACAAGCAGAACAGGGCAGGATAAAAAAGAGTAATTGCCACAGGAGTCTTTGGGGCAACCGGAATTTTTTTGAACAAGTAGCTGCTTCAGTACGAAACACATCTCTTTTTCATTGTATTCTCACAACAGATAATAGTTGTTTGTGTGTTTTTATTACAAGTTGCCTCTGCTGCTCTGTAGTGGATGAAAGATAAAGAGGCCATAACAAGCCTCAACTAGAGGACTGATTGCTTTGAAGTTTAAATAAAAAGCTGGTTCAATGCTTGAGGTTCCACACTCAGTAGATCTGGAACCCCAACAATCCTGCTTCTGTACATGCAAAACAGTGAGTCATTCCCATACAACCACAACAACACAGCTGATAACAGCATTTTACCTCTAGCCCATCAACTTCCTCCATCTAAAGGTCGTATGAAACATGCAAAAAAAAGTAACTCATTTTACCTCTAGCCCATCAACTTCCTCCATCTAAAGGTCGTATGAAACATGCAGAAAAAAGTAACTCAAAGTCCTTAAACTAATAATCACCACCACAACTACACTATGGGCCCCTCGCTAGCAGCCTCTCCACTCAGGCTCTCCATCTTTGCTCATAAAAAAAAAAAAAAAAAAAAAAAAAAAAAAGCTAAGGACTAAACAGGGTACCATTCTTGCTACTGGGTACCATCACACCATGACAAAGAGTGAATGCATTAGCAAGAAATAGGAGAGGGAAAATTCACCAAATTGCTACTACTCATCAGACTGTTCTCTGATAAGCAGTTTCAGAGGCTGCTAACTGGCACCATTTAGAAATTATTATTTTTCACAAGCTAAGTATGAAAACATGCCAAGGCAGACAAAAAACTATTTATGCAGATTTTTACCCCAGACTTACTGTAATACCTGAATAGGATGCCAGTTACCATGTGCACTGCTACATATATAGGGGACTGGACCACATAAACACTAAAAACATCAGTGTAAAGCTGGACAATTGTTCACCATTTATTTCACAACCATCTATACTTGTGGCCTATTCTGACAAACAGAAGACAGACATGACAGTCTTCATCAGATCCCTTTCAAACCAGAGAATAACTACCATGAGAATAACATTTTATACAGTATTTCTCAGACAAGTTCTACTGTGCCACTGGGGACATTAATCCAAATTTTGCACTGCAACGGAAAGTAACTAAACACAAGGACACTATCCATGCCTTTTGAAGCCCCTAAGTCTTAGATTACTGAAAGTTCGAAGGACCTTTATCACTACAGACTTTCTTCTTCCCTAGGCACTGGCTGTTGGTCACAGAGTTGGATGAACTTCTGGTCTAATCCAGTACAGCCAGTCTTACTTCCTCCAGATTTCCTTATTCTACTGCCAAACTATGCCAGCCAGACTTTTGTTCTTACCTGGTGAAAGCCTCATGCTTTAGGGCTCACACATGGCTCAATTGTCTAGTGTGGAAAGCACTAACCTTCATTTTCAATCTCTCTCAACATTTGCATAAGTTTGCCCAACTTAATTTTGATAACAGTCACTTCCTGAAGTGCAAATGAATTCTGAATTTTCTACCCACTTTTTGTCGCTCTCAACAGCTATGCCTTTTTCCAAACTGTTATTCTTCAACAGCTATCTCAGTTATGTTATTTAGGCCAGTTAGCCTCAAAGCGCAGGACYAATACCAGAAGTTTATAGCTACAACAATACAATAGAGACCTAGGCACTTCTGCTACAGTAATGCATGTTTTTTGATGTTCATACAAGGGTGTCTGACAAAAGATGCTTTACCAGAACCCATAAATACTCACATTCATGAAAGTACGTGAGAAGACACAGAATAAAATTAGTTTGCTTGGCTCCCAAATAAACATATCTCTAGCTCCCTTCTCTCATTCCTGCAGCTAGAAGGGAGATAAAAGGCATATGAGATGTGGATGTTATTAGCATCTTCTGATTTCCACCAAATTCAACTCCAAACTTTCTGTGGATGGTGGGGGGGCGAGGCGACAGGGGAAGATTTGTAGCTGCATGTTTAAGAAAGAAGCTAAATTCATCACAATGACAGGGGAGAGTGTTGGCAGAGATTTGAGCTATTTATTCTTTTAGGAAAATCCTATAAAGAATGACACGAGGAAGCCTCTATCTGCAGTCTTGTTCATCACACTGGTGAGAAGTCCGATAACAGATGTATGCAGTAGCGTGATTTAGTGCCGGGAGCTGGCCCCTGATGTGTATTAATACAGCGGCAAAGCGGAACGAGCCCCTCTTCATCACTCATCTCTATAAAAGAGGTGGAATCCGAGATGGCCCGATGTTTGGCAGAGCAAGCCCATTTGTTCTGCTGACTGATGGAGCCAGCTCAGGCTGTGTCCTTCACCTCCATGGGGCACTCAGGTTGCAAAAAAGGAGATCACTGAAGCAGGACCTGGTCAACAAGTGAGATGAGAGCAGTTGGACTCAGCTAAGGAGCTATTTAAAGGTGAAGAAATCCAGCACTCTGTGTGCCTGCAGTGACAGGCATGGGCCTGTGTTCTCATTCACCTGTGTTTCATCTTTTGCAGAAGTAAAACACCACAAACATAAAAAGCCTCTGCAGTGAGAAAATGAGGCTGCCATGATTCCTCAGGTACAGGGGAACCCCAGTATAAGACATTTATGTAGGGGCGAGTAGATGCATGGCAAGGGAGAAATCTATATCTATCTCATCAATGTCTAACAAGCATAAAAGTCTTCAGTTAATTCTACATTATTGCAGAATAATCCTATGTACTTCTTTAGGCATTAGTAATTCCACAGTCAGATCACCTTTGACAGAAATAATATCAGATTTCAGAAGTTTCCAAGTTACACGCCCACGTTGTGCTCCAGCTGCAATTGGGAGACTGCTGTAGAAAGTCAGCTAGGACACAGCTTCAGTTACCCAATCATAAAAGTTTCTTTCCACAAGTCAGTATTGTAGCAAACCCTGCCCATAGCTGTTAATTTTGCTGGGGATATTTCTAAACAGGGTCTAAGGAAGAGCTCTTTACCATTTGTGACCCTTAAAGACCTGCAGCACTTTTCTCTTGATGATCAGCACAAGCATCCTGTCCAGATTCCAGTAACTACACTCTCCTTCCTGATTTTGTAATACATACTCTAATTTTCTCTCCCTCATCCCTTAAAAAAAAAAAACCCTTTCAAACCTCTGTGCTATTTTCCAGTGCTGAGTTCCACTCCCACTCCAGATGCAGATTCAACTCTTCAAAAAGTGTTCGCTATACAATTTGCCTAGTCAGGTAAGTACAATTTACATAGTATTTTGAAACATGTAGGCATAGAAATAGAAGCTCTCCCTATAGAAAGCGACCAGCAATGCAGTACAGAATACACTCTGAACAATAAATAAATGGACAGGTAATAGGGGACAGTGAGACACTAGCATTCATACCAAGAAAACCTAGTATCCCAGAACTAAAATTCTGTGGCTATGGATATATGATTTTACTAACCCTTTCACTACAGAAGTTTGAATATCCTAGCATGGAATACTCAAAAGCCAGGAGAAAATATCCTAAATAAAGAGTCAATAACAGATGGCACTTTTGCTGAGCAACAGATTCTTAATTTAATGTTTTTTTCTCTTCTTTTTTAATACAGAACCTTTCAGACAGTCTGTAATCCAGATCTGTGGCCTGGAGAACTAGCACAGCTTTCTTCCCTACTTCATTATTCTACTGTCTATCCACCAGCCCAAGAAAGAAATCTGAACTTCATTCCTCCTATTCACCACCAGTTCCTTTGGCCTTCCCCACTGTTTTCACATCACCATTTTTCCCATCAGCTTACCCACTGCCTTGTTTTTTAATAAGCTAGTTGGAAGAACATGGGTCGCTTGATAGTAGGCAAAATATTTCAAGAGGGGGTAGGGTGAGAGGCCAGAAAGAAGTCTCCTAAACCCCTGTGTGTTCTGCAGATTAAAACTTTTTCAGATTCTGATGAGTAATTGTCCTGGTTTCAGCTGGGATAGAGTTAATTTTCTTCCTAGTAGTTGGTATAGTGCTATGTTTTGGATTTAGTATGAGAATAATATTGATAACACACTGATGTTTTTAGTTGTTGCTAAGTAGTCTACCAGTCAAGGACTTTTCARCTTCCCATGCTCTGCCAGGTGCACAAGAAGCTGGGAGGGAGCATAGTCAGGACAGCTAACCCAACTGGCCAATGGGGTATTCCATACCATGTGACGTCATGCTCAGTATATAAAGCTGGGGGAAGAAGAAGGAAGGGGGGACGTTCAGAGTGATGGCGTTTGTCTTCCCAAGTCACCGTTACGCCTGAGGGAGCCCTGCTTTCCTAGCGATGGCTGAACACCTGCCTGCCGATGGGAAGTAGTGAAGGAATTCCTTGTTTTGCTTTGCTTGCGTGCACGACTTTTGCTTTACCTATTAAACTGTCTTTACCTCAACCCATGAGTTTTCCCACTTTTACCCTTCCGATTCTCTCCCCCATCCCACCAGGGGGGAGTGAGCGAGCGGCTCTGTGGTGCTTAGCTGCTGGCTGGGGTGAAACCACGACAGTAATCAATCACTTTCCAGAAATATGCCACATGAAAATAAACCAGCATTTTAATCTCTACATCCCCAGAGCAAGAAAAAGAAAAAAGTGACTATTTTCATCCACAAGAGTAAGACAACTGCCAGGGAACAGGTGGTCTCACCCAGTGATGATACAAAAATTGCCAGATTTCTGCTCCTGTGAAAGTGTCTAGAAACACCCTGAAAAAGGGCACCAGAGCTACCAACTAATGTCAGCCCAACACTGAAGGAACACAGTGTGTATACTGATCACCTCCTTATTACCACGTACTGCATAATTTAGGAATGGTGGAAATAACACCTTATGAAGAAACAGATTATTACCCACTGTACAGTGAAGCACTGTAAATTATATTAACTTACCACAGCTGCATCAAAGATTTGTTTAGTAGGCAGCTTTTGATGCTACGCAAAAACACATGATATTCTCCCTCACACATTACCTCTCTCACACACGTTTCATTAGTTTCAAATCAAGGTAATGCTATTTTTGACTATTGTGACTCTGGCACTTTGCTCAAGAGGGACATGACTTTAGAAGTGCTGGCACACAGATAAATCCAGGTTACCTGATGTTGGGCTGGACATGGAGGCTGCAGCTGGCTTTCGTTTCCTCTTGATGTCCCTTGAACATGGTGGTCCCAGGTGTACATTTGCTTGCCTATAGAGAAATTAAAACAAATTAAACTCTGTTCCAGTATCACCTTCCTGTAAGACTCTGGCCAATCACCCTCCAACTCCCACCTTCCCATCAGCTTCTTAACTAGTAGGCAGCACAAATCAAAAGCTTCTCAGAGAAGTTTTGCTCGCATTCTTCATTAATATACTATTACACTCCCATTTCTTTTAAGAGCTCATGCACATAAACTGCCCAGAAGAATAATTATTTCTTAGCCTTTAAAGAATCTGGTTTTGTATTAACCTTAAAACAACTCTTTGCATAAGTAAAGATGTGATCAAGCAGTGATATGACACATGTCCTACCATTACTTCTATAAAGCGTAACAAATGTCTGCAAGATTGCTCTTTAAAGAAATTGCATGATATTTGCTCCCTTATTCAGAAATTATTTTGCAACCTATTTAGTACTGTAGAGTCAGCTTAGAATGTACCTATATTCCAAATGTCCATGTATATTGTTTCCACTACAGTAGTAAGTTCATAAAGTTAGGAATGCAAAACTGTCTCATGCATTTGCAGAACTATGATTTCCTTATCAAAGTGCTGTGAAAACAGCTGAATCTGGCTTATGGTAATACAGCCTTGCTGCACCTGTAAACTGGCTGAAAGGCATAATCTGTCCTGGTCATATCAACTATTAAGTCTGAAGCCTACTGATGACCACTTCAGTTTAACCATTTGCCAACTAAGAAGAAACCTGCATTATTGGGACTGACTTGAACTGAGCACTCCTCCAAGTTCTAGATGTAGGAAGAAGAGAAGTTTTATTCAGAAAAGACAGTCTTGGCAGCAGACCAGCGAACTTTCTCAAATACAATCCATAATGAATACAAATGCATAATTCAGCAATGACGTTGGGTTCAAATCCCTGCTTTGTCTGAGATAACAGAGTTTCTTTTGCAAGTTCCTTGGTCACTCTCTGCATCAGATCTGACGTGCAAAATGCAGAACTACAGTGCAAATAAAATCCACTAAAGCTTGTGAGGTGCTTAGATGGTATAAAGATTGGAACCATATAAATTTTGAACATTAAGTGATGAAAAGCTTCTGTGTCTTTCAAGCTCGTTATTTTGATTAAAAAAAAAAAATCCTGAAAGTTTAACAAACACATTTATCAAGTACTGAAATCTTTTACAGATAACAAAAGGAAAAGTTCATGGCTTCATATTTCCATGTCAAAAGCTCTTTCAAGGAAAAAAAAAAAAAAAAAAAAGGAAAAAAACACACACCAAAAAAACCACACACCAGCATTTTTATAATATATACAATTTTAGATGCTGAATTTATGCAAAACCAAAGTGTGCTGTTGTGGCTATACAGAACAGTGTAGGGAGCACAAAAAATTTCCTATACCAGCCAAGACTATAAATTGTTCGAATGCTGCTGGGTCTACCTACTTACCTGTAACAAATGCACAACCACAAAATAAGAAAGAAATATCTACTGTTCTGTCTTCTCAACTAAAATTCAAAAGTTCTACAAGAAGTCTACAAGATCTGTCATCTAAATATGACATTAAGGAATAGTTTCAAAAATTTTTAAATTGTGCTAAGTTTCACTGACAGCCAATTTTTCATTGGCATCCCAAATCTGGGAACGCATATTAATATAACCAGACACAGAAGTCTCCTGAAATCATGAACTAAAGGCTTTCAAAAATACCAGAACACCTACAGACTGCATATTCAAATCTTGTGTTTGTACACATAAGTGACTGACCTCTAAGTGTCTTCACATATGCTAAAAGCTGCTTTTGTACATGATTATGATAGTGGCTGTATAGTATTTTAGCACAGTTCTACCACGTATTCTGAAACATCTAGGCACACGTAGCCCAAGGAAAAGATAGTCTCATTCAAGTGGAACTTCAGTTTTTTATTTTGCATCAGTGACACAGTATTAGATTACTAACTAGAGGACTACATAATTACATATAATAATCCAAGTCATTTTATCACATAATAATAAGATTCCCTTTTTAATTTTATGAACTTACACCAACATTAGCCAGCTGATCCTTGGTGGAGAATCACTACGGACTAGGAAAGAAGTATGCACTATCATTTCCAAGGGACTTTATGCAATTTTTCCCAGTTCACAAATGTTACAGCTAGATTTAGAATAAGAGCTCCTGGCTCTCAGCCCCATGCTCAAATCACATCTACCCTTACCTCACGATTACACAGGGGGTAAAAAAAAAAGAAAAATTAAAACAGAATATGAGAATCTCAGAATCCCTTCTTGTAGTGAAAGTAAAGGCAAATCATACTCCAGCTGGAAACTAATAGCAAGAACGCTGCATCTAGCAGCCCTGCCTCTAACACACAAAGGCTCAGAAGTCATAAATTGTCTCTGTAACATGTATTTTGTTCAGGTTTATCCCTTATTGATCACCCACACTTCAGTTAGTAAATCAGGAACCTATTGATTACTCACTGGCTCTGACTGACCTGGTGGTAAAAGTGTCAGTTTCAAGTGGCTGGTGCACTTTACGGGCACCATAAATCTGCATACAGGGAATCTCCAGGTGGTAGGTACCTTGGG
This sequence comes from Phoebastria nigripes, assembly GCA_035582835.1. Lineage (NCBI taxonomy): Eukaryota > Metazoa > Chordata > Aves > Procellariiformes > Diomedeidae > Phoebastria > Phoebastria nigripes. The sequence continues at coordinate 1,580,918 of JAYKAV010001022.1, read as the reverse complement.
AGAGAGAGGAGCAGAAGAATGCACGCAGGGATGATAGTCCTCATTAAGAGATGGACAGAAAGGGTGTCTGAGGTATAATTTATGAAATATGCATTTTTTGGTAGATACCACACTTTTCAATCTAAATTTCTAATCACTAGCTCGCATACAGGTGCTATATCAGTAAGAGAACAGAATTGGTGAATCCCAGTTTAACAACAGACTCCTAGAAACACCACCACCAGATATGCATGGGTATGCACAGCACACAACACTTCAGTGGACAGACTGGACTATAAATTGTGAAAGTCTCACTGACAGGCTGCAACCATGAATTAGTTTTTCTGCCAAAGTTGAATTTTAACAACTCTTCTGAACAGTTTAAAAATTACTCTGAAGTAGAATAGAACAGGGCTGAGAGGAAAGGCTGACAGAAAATGCACATTCATGCATTCTCACAAGCCCCTCTGTGAAGAATTCTGAGGCACAGACCTTTGTGGCATGAAAGATCTGGGCCTAAACTGAAAAACTAGAATGGTACTTACTCTGTCCTTACTGGCTTTCAATCTCTTCTGCTAGGCTTCTATACTTTCTTCAATGTTGCACAAACAGTAATGAGAAAATAATTGCCTGGTTACTTTTGGATTATGGCTGGTTGATCATAAGAAAAAAACAAAGTCACAGTGCTCAGTCACAGTTGGATCTGCTAGGTGACCAGAGACTAACATGAAAACCTAGTGTACAGTCTAGAGAAGACTGAAATTCTAATCTGGGAAGAGAAAAAGCAGTACACACCTGGAGAGACAAAGCAGGATCCAAAGCGCAGCTACGCTGATGGCTGCAATATATCCAACTCACACTGCAGCTTCTCGCTGCCAGGAGTTAGTGAATGAAAAATTACATACGTATAGAAAAAATGGTTTTATATGGAAAAAAGTCTATAGTGTCTTTCTAACAGTAATGATTTTTTTTTTTTTAAAATCACAGGCTAAAGGAATTATCCAGGAAATATGTATTTGTCTCTTGTTCTTAACATAGTACTTAAGGTACCTGATTCTGCATGCAGGTCACGCTGGAGAAAAAGCGGGCTTTGCTACACAGAATGCTGAGATTCATTGCTGTCTCTAATGTGTCAGAAGTAATGCTTCCTTTCTTTTCTTTTCCACATATTTATCTATAACTTCATTTATCTTTTTCTTAAAAAATGAACTGTAATTGCATACACCGGACTCCTATCTCACTCCTACAGTTTGAGGTGACCACATGCTGGACTATAGGCTCACAGGAGCTTGCCACTATTTTACATCTACCACAGGGTTTCAACAGAAAATTAGGACTGGCAGTAGAATCTGTGGGAGACAATACAGAGAACAAGCAGACACCAGCCCAGAAAGAACATTACCAAACAGCATCAGGCCCCTTAAACCTTCACTATCTGTGAAGAAAAGTCTAGATTGTAAAGTGATGTCCACTCTCTCAAAATTTGGGGTAAAAACCACCTCAATCTCACAATGGAGGTCTCTGAGAAGACCTTACAGAGCTAGCTGTGACAGTCTGTGGCCTTCTTGGAGGCAGGAGGCACATCGCATACCTGGGGGTGTAGGCCTGTTGCTGTAATCTCATATCATCCAGCTGACATCATTGTCTCTGCTGACAATCTTTATTCTAACCCTATCCTTGGAGGAAGCAAAGCACTTGGATTATGTAGTGAGAGGCAGCCATTAATCTACTGTCATACAAACAAGGGATGCTATTATCCTCATGTTAAAGTAAATGTTCAGAGACAGCCTTCTAACAAGGATACTGCTACTAAAACTCCACACAACCCAGCTGTTGCTGTTGTGATGCTATATTCCCAGCAAACACAGGTCAAATAAAAGGCTCTCTCTCTAAGCCCTGAAGTGTTACCTGAGGCTGTTGATGGCGCCTTCACAAAATTAATAATAAAAGCAGAGTTATTCCTCCTCTTTGACTATACAGCCAGCTGGGCACCAAAGTCTGACCTGCACATAACAGGTGTAAATCAATACAAGTTGCTCATCCAATCTGCACGCAAAGCTCCCACGCATGCAAGTGGTTCTTGCTATCACATCACACTGCAGATATTTCCTGTGCATAGCAGAGTCTCCTCTGCGCTACAGAGCCTCATGGGAGAGCTTCTAGAGCACATTTTCAGATTCCAAAATCACTAACACGTCAGCTCACTTCTTAAATCATCTGAATCTCATAGGTCTTCATGCAGCAGCAGTCTGTTCCCCAAGTAAGCATTCTAATGACATAGCAATTCCATTCCTAAAAGTCTGTGTGTGCCAAATGCAAGTGAACACATTTTCTTCTAGTTTTCCAGGTAAGCATTCTAAGCAGAGACAATGTGATCCCATATACTGCATTCTCTATTTTCATACTGAATCACATGATATCTGTTCTAGAAAGAGTCCTAATATTTGCCAGACCTGCTGAGTACACAGATTTGATAATGGCAACATGCTTTATAGGCAAAGAAAGCAATAGCGAATAAGCATTCTCCTAGAGAAGCTGGCAGCTCATGGCTTAGGTGTATTCTTCGCTGGGTAAAAAACTGGCTGGACAGCCGGGCCCAGAGAGTTGTGGTGAATGGAGTGAAATCCAGTTGGCGGCCAGTCACGAGCGGTGTCCCCCAGGGCTCCGTTTTGGGGCCGGTCTTGTTCAATATCTTTATCAACGATCTGGATGAGAGGATTGAGTGCTCCCTCAGTAAGTCTGCAGATGACACCAAGTTGGGCGGGAGTGTTGATCTGCTCGAGGGTAGGAAGGCTCTGCAGAGGGACCTGGACAGGCTGGATCGATGGGCTGAGGCCAACTGTATGAGGTTCAACAAGGCCAAGAGCTGGGTCCTGCACTTCGGCCACAACAACCCCATGCAACGCTACAGGCTTGGGGAAGAGTGGCTGGAAAGCTGCCTGGCGGAAAAGGACCTGGGGGTGCTGGTTGACAGCYGGCTGAATAGGAGCCAGCAGTGTGCCCAGGTGGCCAAGAAGGCCAACAGCATCCTGGCTTGTATCAGAAATAGTGTGGCCAGCAGGAGTAGGGAAGAGATCGTGCCCCTGTACTCGGCCCTGGTGAGGCCGCACCTCGAATACTGTGCTCAGTTTTGGGCCCCTCACTACAAGAAGGACGTTGAGGTGCTGGAGTGTGTCCAGAGAAGGGCAACGAAGCTGGTGAAGGGTCTGGAGAGCAAGTCTTATGAGRAGCGGCTGAGGGAACTGGGGTTGTTTAGCCTGGAGAAAAGGAGGCTGAGGGGAGACCTTACTGCTCTCTACAACTACCTGAAAGGAGGTTGCAGCGAGGTGGGTGTTGGTCTCTTCTCCCAAGTAACTAGCGATAGGACGAGAGGAAATGGCCTCAAGTTGCTCCAGGGGAGGTTTAGATTGGACATTAGGAAAAATTTCTTTACTGAAAGAGTGGTTAAACATTGGAACAGGCTGCCCAGGGAAGTGGTGGAGTCACCATCCCTGGAGGTATTTAAAAGACGTGTAGATGAGGCGCTTAGGGACATGGTTTAGTGGGCATGGTGGTGTTGGGTTGACAGTTGAACTCGATGATCTTAGAGGTGTTTTCCAACCTTTATGATTCTATGATTCTATAACAAAACTCTGAAGCCAAGGGGAATTTATTTTTCACTCCAGAGAATTAGGATTCACCAAAATGGGAGCATTAGGCCTCAGACAACTGCATGTGACACTAAGTTGATAGCTGCTGTTCATTGCATGCCTGTCAGAAGAATTCAGTTGTATCCCCAACTGCAATATTAGCCAGGCTTTAGCAAAGGAAGACATGAAAGTACTCCAGCTAAATGGAAAAAGAGTTTTAAAAAAACTAGGGAGAAAGATGCCTAAAGCAGTTGACAGCAGACATTTTTACATGAAGACAATTCCAGGAAGATGAAGATGTGTGGATACATTGCGTGGAATGAACTGGACACTGTCCTGGTCAAGTGGGATGGCATGAAATTGTGAACATCCGTTCACTCCTTCAGCTGCCTCAGGAAAGGCTCGACATTGTGGGCAATCCCTAAACTTCCACATGCTTGGGTAAGAGGCAGAAATGTCAGGATCTCTGCACAGATACAGAAGAGAAAGAACAAGATTTACTTTGACAAGCGTATTTCCAGAGCTGGAACTAGAATTAGAGACATTCAAGCCTTTTCACTCTAACAGCACCACCAAATCCAGGGTATGGAGCAACTGGCAGTTTACTAGGAGATGATCACTCACCCTTTTAGATCTTTATCCCGTGTTCCAGGCAAGATGAGACACTTGCGACTAAACCCAATTAAACTCTAGGTTTACGGTTAATACTAACTGAGAGTACATGCAAAGCGATTTTCTTCGACTCATCTGTACTGTTCAGAGGTCTCTCTAACGTAATTCTTCAAATCTCCACCTTCAACATGTACTTGCCATCTGACGTCCGCTTTTCCTATGACCTCCAGTGCGAACATTTAATTGAGTTTTTCAACCATAACACTATTTTCAAGGCTAGGCAAACAATAAATGGCATTAGGGACAATTTATCTTCTACCTTCCACTCTTATTCTACCTGCTATTCAAACTCCAATTGAAGGGAATACTGGCTCTAGGCTGTTCTGAAACTCCTACCCTGCCTCAAGGGAATAACATTCCACCAACCAACAACCTATAACATCTTCCCACTGATAGAGCCATTGAATAACCAAAATCTAATAAGACATTCTGCTTGAGCCTGTACAAAATCCTCTTAAGTAGAAAGAGTTCAAGAAGAAAATTCTGTTCAGACCACTCCTTTCTCCCAGAAAAGCAAATGGGCAGAGGGGAAAGAGGGGAAGGATCACTTGGGCTGTCCATGCAAGTCTCTACTTGCTTGCTTTTAACAGCCTGCATCGTCAAGCCAAAACCTTAACAGACAAGACATGATTAGCAAACGCTTTGTGCTCTTAAAGGAGAGTAATTATAGGCATGTGAAAAAAGGAAGAGATCCCCGAGGTACTCTTCCTTGCACGCCTCCCGAGAGGCAGCAGGGCCATTAAAAATTCCATGATGAAGAGGAAAAACAGCCTGGGAACAGCCAGGAGGCAACACAGCAAATTAATACACCAGCCGTCCCTCGGGAGGACTGCAAGAAAGCAGGAAACTCTCCTCGCTTCACAAAATAAAATTATACCACTAATGATAACAGTCACCACACACACAAAACTGCTTCTAATGATGGGTGTGAAATTCCCAGTGCTGTGCATACACTTTGAATGAAATCTCTTCTCATCACAGACATAAAGCAAGAAAGGTAATCTTGGTAGTGTGAACAATTTATACAGCCTTTCAAATAAGACTTCCCAAGGAACACTCCACATAGAACCTCCTCCTTGACACTGAAAAGCCTTTCTTGAACACTCCCAACTGTGCTCAGTATTCTGGCCTTCAGTTCTGCTTAAACGAAGCACTGGGTTACCAGTCTTCTAGATGAACTGCACTTCCAGGTTAACTGCACCAAAATCCACTACTGAGACAAAGAAAACATTTCCATGGGAGAGAATAGGCTCCACCTGATAACTATACTCCATTGGACACATTCGTGATAGCAGAAACCAAACAGAGAGAGGTAATTTTGTATGGCATGGTGGGCATCAGGTTGAAGAAACTKGATGTCCACAACATCAAGACAGTTTCTTCTCTAATACATTTCATATCATTCTCAGGGGATTCACTTCCCCACCACCATTCTGACAGATTTCTGAGTAGAGTTTCTCCAGGATGAGGTGCAAGCTGTTAGGAGCTTACTAAAGCACAAACTACTGGAATTGACTCCATCCATGGCAAAAGAGGAAGATGTTAACTGGGGCAATGGCTGAACAGCGCTTACAGAGATCACATGAACCTCCTGTAAGAAAATGGACTACTAATAGGCTTAGCTCTCGAAGCACCTGAAGAACAACTATTGTCAAGAAAACATTTCTGTGAAGAAGTAGTTTCCTTCTGTGCCCTTTGCAGCATCTTTACATAAAGCAAGCACCTTGCACTGAAGAGTTCAATCCTTGCCACATACACGGGGCCACATAACACATTCATTGTTTCCATATTTCTTTCTCCTATAAAGATTCTTGGGCACATTTCACACTAAAATAGGAACTACTTTCTCAAACTACAGGCACTTAAAAACACAGCCGCCTCTGGGATGGGACAACTTCTCTGCTAACATTCAGTAACAATTCATCAGGGATTATGTTTGTCAGGACACCAGCCACCTGTTCATTAGAGGAAGGAACCAAGCATATCTTCATTGGTTAACTAGACTACATATTCAGCAAAACCAAGCAAACATGATCCCTCCAGTTTAGAAATCCCTTGCCATAACCAGTAGCTTTGGAAAGGGCCTTCACTGATCATCGAAAAGGTAGAGACTTTGCCCTGTTTGAATTTGTGAGCAGGATTTGTCTAGCTCCCCTTTGTGGAAAACAAACTTCTCTAGAGCACTAAGTAAAACACTTGAGGCACAAGAAAGGTTATCCTAGCCGTAAATGAAGAGACCAATCAATCCTCTTGCTTCACAGGCACAAAACATCCCCAGACTGGGGCAAAAGCACAGAAAGGAACCAATTTGCTGATGCAMAATCTTCTGAATTCTTTTTATTCTCATCCAGTTGAATGTTTACAAGCTGATTTCTTCCTCCCTCCCCCTTTCCAGCTTTAACATGCTGGCTACAGCAGCATGAGGTCATGGTGCGACATCACAAAACTCCCCGCAGAAGCCAGTGGGAGGAGAGGCTTTGCTGGGTGGGTGCCAAGCTTTCATTCAGACACATACAACCTCAGTACATTTTTCATGCTCTATTTGCTAATTAACAAGGGTAAGAAAACCACGAAGCTGAAAGTCCAGGCGTTTCTTTCAGATTTGGTCCTTTGTACAAGCACATAAGCAGAATTGTCCCAAGCAAGACTTTGTCTCCTTGCACAGGGAAAGAGCTCAAGGGCACCTTACCTTCAGATAGTCACCTGCAGCACAAGAACAAGAGTCACCTCCAAAGCCAACACTTGAATTTAATTTAGGATTAGTCAGCAGAAGGTGCCTGAATAGCATATTAACCCTAACTACACAGACCCAAATATACCTCAACGTTTGGCCAGACCAGATCTAAGTTTCAGCGATAGCAATAGAGAGAGATATCAAGCCATTAGAGGTCACCTCAGGTGAGTTCTGAATCTGTTCAGAGGGCCTATTCTAGGCACCCAGGATACCAAAATGCCTCAGCATGTCACCCACACGAGCTTGTCAGCACTTTCCCTCTCATCTTGTTCCAATTTTAATAGTGGGCAACAATACTACGCCCATTTGTACCTATACAACAGACTTGCAGCAACTCACTGCACAATCCAGAACAGATCACATTTATTTCTAAAAGCACAGTATGTTCTGCCTGTGTGTCATACACAGTTTCATATACTCTAAGCGCTTAGTGTGTTGAGACTCTCAAATAATCTGCATCGGTATGTTTTATGCTACGTTTGAACACAGGTCTCCTAGGGAAAAGTGCGTTAACTTCCAGGTCCATGAGTATTGTTCAGACCACATAGCACTACTGAAGATAACCATGGGAGGGAAGTGAGACAACCCCAGAGCAGAGCAAGGGAGTTACCTGGCAGTGCAGTGTGCTGGTGAGCATCTTCGGTGGGAAGCATCAGCAAGCACATCCAGAGAGTACAGAGGAGATAATGGATTGAACTGGAAAGTCAAGAGATTTTATTTAAGCAAAGCGTTAAAAGAAATAGTCTCCAGATACAGCTGCTCAGATCTATTCCCTATAGTTGTTCATACAGCATAAGGAGACCTTTCCGACACATCAAGGGGTGAGACTAGGTGAGAACTGACTCTCACTTCAGACAAAAGGCTAGCACAGGGTGCAACAGCAACTCTCATAACCATCTTCTCACAACAGACAGCCTTATAAGCACACTCCTCTTTCAACTCACATTATTACAAACACTGGTTGACTAAGAGCATACTCAAAGAGCTCTACTGCTGCATGCCATGAGCAAAAAGTCTGCCTCCCTTTCGGGAAGCCTCTTGTCCACCTTCACATTGTAGAGAGAAAAGTCACTGTTATGAATGGTGCAAGCACAGAACTCCCCACAGAGCAGTTCCAATATTCCCTATGGTTCTATGTATCACTGAAACAGACTTCTGGAGGACTCAGGCCCACCAGGTTCAGTTCACAATGAGCTCCCAATTCATTCCACAGCAAGTGAGCTGCTCCTCCCACTCCCAACCCACCTCACAAGCTTTCTTTGCAAACTGCTTAAAACAAATTTCTGAAACACTGCATGGTCAGGCTAATCTTAGATCCTTTATTAGACATACACTAGACAAATCCTGAAGGCATCAAACCTGTGCAAGACAGCTTGTYGTAGAAGATGCAACTCTTAAGATTTTTTTAAAGGTCAGGACAGAAATGGAATAATCTAGTCAATCAATGCATGGAGCAAACGTTGCTCAAAATGCAAATATAAGGTTTAGACTGGTAGTTTCTCTGGGGTATCTGCATTGCACTTCCATTCAGTGTCTCCTCTTTATTTATAATTCACACCACAAGCAGGAAATTCATTTCCATCTGCTTTGCAAAGTGCTACACCAATCTCCAGAACACTTTTATTGTATTGCTAGGATTACTGATGCATTTTTAAATAAGGACAAATGAAGAATCCACAGCTGTAGCAGGACTCGTCATAAAAGCTATCTGCAACTCTAGAACTCAGTACTAGGCCTTTGCCTTCAACCTTTCTGAGAAAGAAGAGGCACTATGCACCACAAAGCTGCTGCTATCAGGGAGCTCCTCCTTAAGTTGGACTGTTAGTTTACTGTCAGTGAAGTAATACTGCAGCTGCACAGTAGGGAAGAATCACCAGTAACCCTCTGTAGCTGATTCAAGTTCATTTAAGAAAAACAAAAGTAATTTATTTTGGTCATGTTAAAGCTTATGTAGTTATCACTCTTATCTTTAGCAATATAAAAGTGGTATGTGAAATGTTCTCATTAATGGAAAATACACAATTGCACAAAGGCCGGAAAATTATTTCTTGCCATATATGTATTTTCAGTCACCTGAAGTGTAAAACAGATTTCAATCCTACTGCTCACCAACCAAAAACCAACTTGCAAAGGAATAGATGGGAGTGTGCATGGCTAGGAACACTGTCAAAACACGACTGCTCAAATGGAAGATCCTTTTTGCTTTCTGCTATCAAGAACCCGAGCTCTTATATCTTAAGTAAAAAAGCCTCCTAACACTGCATCTATGAAAGACTTACTGAAGAATATACAAGTGCATACACAAGAGTTTCAGTTAAAAGAATGCCTATTTCTCTTGCTTATCACCTCTTACATTTTCCTGTTATGGCTGCTATTTAACTACAATCAGCTCACCATTTTTTTCCCTTCTCTGTTGATCAGGTAGAAGCCTTAGCCAAACAAGACAAAACAAAGTATATCCCCCATAAGAGAGAAGAGAAAAATGTTCCAATTCTTATGGAATTTTGAGAGGCCAAAGTTCCTCCTGCAAGAGGCATTGTCCCTCCCACCCACTGTCAGAGAAGAAGGCCTACACTAACCTGAAACAGGGAGATAAACAAAAGGAGTTCAAACTGAAAGAGCTATTCAGTTTAAATAGACAATATAATGCCAGAGACATGGGTTGTGTTCAAAGCCCAGAMGACATCAGTTACCAGAATGAGAAGGGACAGGGCTGCCTTACCTCATGTGCACAGGCCACAGTGTGTGGAAAATCAGAAGCCGGCATTTTGTTCTTTCTAGAGAGAAGGAAACCAAGAAAATAAAAAAGGTAGAGCAGAGTCAGCTTACCTGGTTGCGATCTCTCTTCCCCATGGATGGTAACCAAAAACTGGAAGGAGGCAGAGTCGGAAGGACAGGTGGCAATGCCAAGGAAGGAGCGAACACAGAGGGAAAAAAAAGGAGGGTTGGGGGTAAGAAGAGAAGGGGAAGGGAAGAACAAAGATGGAGGGAGAAGGAGAAAGATTAAACATTAGCAGGACTCACATTAAAAACAACGAATTTCAGATCCAAGGAAGAAAACTGGATTCCAACAGCTGGTGAAGGCTGGACCCACTGCACTACAGTCAAGAGGTGCCACCCTTACCTATCTATTGCCCAACAAGAATAGCGTTAGAGGGATGCCAAAGGATATGCACCACGACTACTTCTGGTGCTGACTACAATTTAAATACACTAATTGGGGAAGGAGACAGAACACCAGAGAAAGAGAAAGCAATTTCACAGCTGCCTTGTCAGCATCATTTCTGCAGTCTGGGCATGCGCCCATAGCGTGACTCGACACAGAAGCTTTTTAAATAACTAACATATAGGGCTCAGTCTTCTCATACTGTGCAGAAGATTTGCAGTTATTGCAATGGCACATTATAAGGGAGGGGGAAAGAAAAAGCTGACTGCAACCAAAAGGGCATTTGAGCAGTGTCCACACACTGGGGCAGCCTTATGAACAAAAGGGAAGTCAGCAATTGCAAATAAGAAAATGGAGAAGCCATCAGTAGAGCACTATCTCCCATTCCACAGGTCACTGCATGCTTAAGTTACCACCCAGCTCTTCATTCCCTTCAGTCCCAGGAGGGAAGAGGACCCTATAGTTCTTCCACCCCTCCCAGAGTCCTACACAACAGCTGTTAAGGGCCTTACTCTTTCTGGCGCGGATCACTAACAATATGACCTAGCCTCTCGGTGCCCAGAGTGCTCATGGAGGTCTCCTGAAACACAAAGACAGGTAAAAGGTTGCAGACTCTCACACAGTGAGCAGACATAATAGTTTGCTGCTGCCAATGAGAACAGGTCTTACTCCCCTGGGCCACATCCCTTCCTTCCCAGCCCACTCTCAGCTAAACATATTCACCCTCTCCTTTCAGAATTTCAACTGAGCTGATTTAACTAATTAGAATGGCAGAAAATCATTCAGTTTTATTTGTGGGGCTTGTTTTTTATTATTTTAGTGACGATATTTGCTTGCACAGGGGTGCACCAAGGACTGGACCAGTACAAAGTATGCAGCACAAGGATGCAGTTAAGAACAAGGGAAATGGCTGAGAAGTGCTTATTTCCAGGTTGCTGGGGTCAGCTGGGCCAGAAACAGGCTGAGAGACAGGACATCACACTGTCCCACTAACAACGGGGATTCACCAAGCACAGGTGAATGAAACAAAAAGTATGCATGAAGCTTTTGCCCTTTCTGAAAGCAACAATTCAGCAGCAGGACCTCTAGCAGCTAAAGAAAAGGTAGATCCTAGGAGAAAGGACTTGCTCTGGGAGCACGTTTCTCACTGTGAGACACTGCCCTGTGTATGTGCTTGATGCTGGCATACATGTACACACACAGCCTGAAGCCCCAGCTGTTCATATCTGCATAGCAACTACCTCCAGGAAAGAAATATACTTTGCAGTAAGGGTCTGAAGATGAGGGTAAAAGGCTTTCACAGGTAAGATTCTTCACAGTTTGTGCCAGGTACATAGGCAAAACACGCTCGAAGTTTGGGGGGAATTGTAGGAGCAGGGGTGAAAGATGGGCTATTTGTTACAGCAGGAAAATTATTAACTTAAAGTGCCGTAATGTTTAAATTTACGGTTTATTACTGTGTAAATTACAAGCCGTACTTTTGGTAATTAGCAGCTCGCTGGCGGCGAGCTCTGAATGAAACTCATTATTTATGATTACAATTTAGAGAGAGATGGGGAAGGGGGAGCAGTGACCTCCGCTGCAAATGACAAAAATCCCTTTAAGGTGATGAAGATGAATTAAACAAGTAAATATTATCCTTCTCATTTGGATCATTAGAGGTGCTGCCAACAGGCCCAGCCACTTGCAGGTGGCCTGAGGAACCCTACCCAAAGCCAGTCTCTTGCCAGCTGAGGATTCATATTTTAAACGCTGGTTACAACTAAGCAAGGTGAGTGGAAAAAAGAAGGGGCAAACAAGGATCTTTCAAGTGTGACTGAACAGAAGGAAGAAGTCGCACTCCTCTAGACTCCAGGTCCCTCTAACACACCTTGCTAACAGCCTCTCTAAAGCCAGTCAGCTCAGAATATATGCCAATATTTTCAAAAGCACAGAGCACATCCCAATAAAAGCAAAGCCAAACACAGCCAACATCTTCCTTCTCAGAAACATCTTTTATGACAGACAGCAGCACTCAACACTCCAAGATCCAGACCCGACCAGGCATATCCCTCCCTCTTTTAGACAGGCATCTGCAAAGTATTGCTTATTCCTTTGGAAACAGGACTAATATTTTGTTTGTTGTTTGCCCTACATATAATAAACCTAGTCAATGGCTCTGGGTAACTTTGCATTATTGCATATACCCTTTTATTCTTCTGCCTCCCCACTAAAAATGCAACTGCTAAAACCATCTTCCTTTGCTGCCATTCATATCAGTCTGCTTCCCTATCTAAAATTTGGCCTTCCTTCACCTTTGAGTCACCTCTTTGCCCTTGTAGTCTCAGATTATGAGCATGCACAAGTCTCATGCCATCATCATTTTCCCTTACATTCTAAATCGTCTTGATATTTATGCTCCCTGTCATTCATCTTCAGACCTCCTTTCATACTGCTTTTAGCACTGATCAACTGTCTTTGCCACTCCAAACCTGCCTTAAAACCCACTTAGTCACTCAATCAACTTCTGACAGTCAAAGCAGTTAAACAAATCAAACAATACACAAAACAAAAAAAAAATGTACAGGGCCCCTTTCTGCAGAAAACAATTCACATGATATCTTAGAATAGTACTTCAGGACTGATCAGCATTGGAAATACAAAATTATTATGCTGCAAAAGGGAATACCTTGCCAACAAGCCTCCTCCGACCTTTTCGGAGACAACGGGCAGCAGCTCCTGGAAGACGATTCAGGCGAGCATGAAATCCTGAAAACCAAACCCAGAAAAACTGAGCAACGAATACAGAAGATTCTTCCTGACAAAACCACCAGGAAAAACAGTTAGTTCAGTGGTCACATCAGATCCTCTGTCTCTTGTTTCTCAGTCTGCAAGAGGTAGATATGCCAATTTATTGACAAATCAAATAAGATCCCTATTTAGAAAAAAGAAGACTCAAGAATGTGGGCAGCTGGTATTTTAGTATCCTCTCCAGTAGTGCGGCTATTTTTAATTGGATCATTTAAAAAAACAGATCACTAATATCAGTTTAAATTGCAGCACCTATGAACAGAATCTGCTCTTGCCATCACATCAGAAGTTCTCAAACACATGGCATTCCTTATGGACCTCACCTCTCTGAGCTGGCCGCGAGGGCAAAAGGAACGTGGAATCTGAGAGCTTATCCAGGCCTGAGTCAATCCGCTCCACTTCAGGTCGGTGGTCAGCTCCCCACTTGGGAAGAAGGTTGGGGACAGTGAATCCTGGAACACATTCTCCTTCATAAAACCAATCACTTTGCTCATCATCTCCTAAAGAAATAGGATGGAATTAGCCACAAGTAACATCAATATGCCCTGTGACAGTCCCACAAAATACTACAGGTAGGCATTTCTGGATGTGAAACAGCTGAAGTCTCATTAGGAATTCCTTCCTGAAGAGCCTTATATTTGTATTCTGTTTCAATGATCTGCAGTAACTATGGGGCCTCACTAAATGCTTTAAACTATCCAACTCATCAGTCTACAGAATTTCCCTATAGAATAAAGCCCTCTTTATAGACCTGCCTAGGGCAGCTTTAGCACTCTGTTGCAACTGCATCTCATCAACCTTAGTTCAATGTTGTGTGATGTCTCATGCGCACAACTCTTTCTCTGAAGTAATTACTGTGACAGAGGTAGAGGCCAATCATTTGGCAGACATTATAGGCTATCACAGGAGAGACTTCACAACAGGAGAAGACCAGGCTCACAGAGTAAGCAAAAGGAGCGTACTCACTGATGAGAAAGATCACTAGTCTCCTAAGACAGCAGCTAAGAGGAAAACACATAACTATTAGAAATGGTCACTCTGAGTGTAAGTACTAACCATCCTGTGAGTCTGTCACAATCAAAATTTCTTAGAATCTGTCAGAACTACAAACTCTCTGCAAAACTAGAGCTGCAGCAACAGAAGTCATGACCAAAGTCTCCACAAAGTAGGGTCACTGTAATTAATGCAGTTTCAGTCTAAAACTGCATCAGACACCATTCATGGTAAATCTGCCTGGCCAGAAATCCCCTGAGAGTAGTAGCACGTGAGCAGCGTAAGAAAAAAGCAGGGAGAGGGCAAAGAACCTGACACGCTTAGCTTTTCAGTAGCCAAACTAACAAACAGTCCCATGTAATTCCAAGGTATTTCACCTTGCCTTAAAAAACTAACACACCTGACTTAGGGAAAACTCTCATTTGCCTACCATTAAGTCTCAGCTCAAGCATCCCCACTTACTCTCCTTTCCTCACCAAGTTACATTATTCCTGACTGAAGTCCATTATGCCTACCCACACATCTTGCCAGACAAAAAAAAAAAAAAAGATTAAAAAAAAAGAATACAAGAAAAAGAAAAAAACTCATCCTAGTAAGAATGCTGCAATCTTGCACATAACAGAAGAAGCAACACCCAAAACCAACTCCAATCACCAACAGGTAGGACAGCCAGAACACTTCATCCCAAAGCTCTGACATTGCTTTTTATTTCTGTGATATGTCAGTTGACCTAGCATGCTGGTGACAAATATATTTTAAAATATAAATATCCCTACCCACCTTATAGTAAAGTAAAACTAAGTAATGTTGGACAGTTCTTCTAAGTGATCATAATTTGTGCAAAAACATCCCTACAGTTTTGGATCTACGAGCATAGTGCACTGTCATATCTCAAATCACTACTTTCACAAGACAAACTTTAACAATCAGGATCGTATGCTAATACCGCAGTAACTTTCACCATGAGAGATTCCAATGCATTTAACAAAAAAAACTTACAGTCAAATTATAAACTAGGACCATTCTCTGCTCACAGAAGTGCACTGGTAGCTGGAATTGCAAAGACAACCTATTTAATTAGCAACAGCACAAATATTACATGACATAACCTCAAAAGAAGGGGGGAAAAAAAACTACATTCAATTTAAGTACACTGCTATCTTAAATTTCCCATTATTCAGTTTGGAATTGTACTAGAAAACTATTTCTACGATGATGATCTGTGACGACAAAAAAAAAAAAGTTTTATGCTCTCTCCATCTCACTGAAGCGGAGAGCTGTTGTTTATTATTTACTTTATGACTGGAAATTGTCTAAAAAAAGGAAAGGGAGGTGTTTCTTATTTAACCTGAAAGTGCAACAACATTTTTTAACCCTTTTTAACATAACTAAGCTAAAACATCTTGGCCAGAAAGCTATTATAGTATAAACTGTTTGAACAGACAGAGGCCTGATGACTAGGATGTCAAATCTCTTCTAGTACCTAGACAGGGAAGGCTGTAATTGGATTTTATTAATTTATTTAAGTAGTATATTCTACCTGCTTTTGTATACTGGGTATCCTACTTCTGGTAGCAGCCAAAAGTTAATGCCTAAAACAGGGTATAAAAGCAGGGCAAATATATAGGGCAAGCATATAGACAAGTGTATGTCTATACTTATCCAGTCTACATCAATCTTGCCTCAAGCGATGAAGTAAATTCAACACTTAAGTCACCACCCTGCTTCGTCATCTGATATGCAAGTGTTCACTAATTTCAGCTCCCCCAGAACAGTTATCGGTAAAAAGAGAGGACAAAAGATTTGACTTTTCTGTTACTTTTGAAGGATGGGAGGCTGGAAACAGTTATTTTTCAGCAAAGGTCAAAGCTGATATTTGAAATCCTTACTCTTCGGGAAAGTATTATAGCCACCTAAGATCACAACAGATTGGCCCTACAGTCTAACATATCATCAGAAAACACGTAAGCATATTTGCTATCATCGTGCTGCCTCACATCCAGATACCTGGGTCAGTAACAAGCTAGTGGAAGCAGCATTTCCTACTGAGTTACTGATGCTACTTCCTTTGGCACTCATAAATTCCCAGAAGAGATCTCATCCAAATCTTAGCTTATGAAATGTGACAGAATCAGAGCGCACACCAGCAGAAGCTGCATGGAATTACAGGTCTCTAGGGTCACATTCCAGCTGCTCCAAATATAATAGTCCTGAGTGCCTATGTGCCTACTACCACCTCTTCCACACTTACTTCTGCCATATCCCCCATAAACTGGACACTGTGCTGTCACTGATAAATAAACCCAGATTACACTCCACACTCAAACCTCCGAAGAAACCATTTCTACAACAGACATTGAAAATACTAGGCTCAACCAATGCACACAAGGGCAAGGGAGGAATGTGTATTTAAAGAAATAAAACCTATCACATATTACTGTTGTCTTCTTAGCGCAGTCCAATAGGTGACTTGTCAGTCCTAACTGATTTTTTTTTCACATGGTCTCTTCCTGCCCATAGAGAAAACAACTAACAGATTCAGGCACTAATGGTATGTAGACAACAATTAAAACACCTACAGAAACAAATCATAAGCTCTGCTGTTTTATTATGGGGAGCTCTAAAACTCCTCTTGTATTTCTGTGCCTTTCCATAATAATAGCTTCTTATATTTCAAATGTTATGGATCTGATATACAAAGTATTTCAGCAGGAGGAGTGTACTGTTACCAAAATCACACCCTTGTAGCCCTCAGCTCATTTCTTAACTTCTACCCCCTCCCAGCCACTTCTCCCATACTTCCCTCTCTGTTCCTCTTCAAACATTGATCTTTCTTTGTATTTTTAATGAAAGTAAGAGAAATTCCCCAGCAACACATGAGGAAAATCACAGGACAGTTGTTACCTTGGCGGCCCTCATCATTGGTAAACAGGCCAGTATCACTGCTGCTGCATACACTGCTGGTTTCACTGGAACAAAAACAAACAAAAAACCCCATTGTTACAATTGCAGCAGATACAAAACAAAAAACACTTTATTACATTTTACTAGCTTCTCTGAGCCCAAAATGCTTTACACATCTCACAGAAATTGCATTTCAGACACATGGCTGGCTCTAGCATGGAACATAATTGCTTTCTGTTAAAACCTAGCAATGCTGCGTCACTTGAAAAAGAGTAGAATCCTGTATCTAGTCTAGTTCTAAGTTATCAAAAAGTAATTAATACAATGGCATTTGCCTCGGGTACTACAGTTAATAACCTAACCATGACATTGTCTGGAATACTCACTAGGAAATCAAGTGCAGTTAAAAACTCTGTCCTTGGGTCACTTAACAGCTACTGAAAACCCTCTGAACTTTTCTACTTCAGATTCCTTTTTCTCAAAATGTTATACAGGTACATAAACCCCCCTTCAATCTACAGCAACTTATTTTATTTGGAGGGAAGAGCAGCTGGTACGTTCACAATCTTCAGCTAAATACCTTAGCACAGCATGACTTGCTGCTGCTGAATGCAACCTTGTTACGGCACGCTTTGCCTTTGCCGAACCAGTTACAGGAGACTTAATTCTTGAACCAAAGAATTAAACCAGAAATTAATGTGTAGAAAGCCGTTAATTGACTGTAAAGCTGCATGAATATTTGTAGCAGAAGTACATGCTCAGGTCAGTCCCAAGCATCTCATGTCTTTAATGCTGATATTAAATCAATCCTTGGACACTTTGGGCGATACTTCCTCCGATTTAGCTGAGAGACACCAGAACAAGCAGAAACTACTTACTGCTCACCCCCTCAGCACTAAGGCCTAAGATGCGAACGTCAGGTACAACTCAGCACTAGAATCAATCTCCGATCAGGGCATGCTGTTAGAAAGCATCTCTGGGTCCCTCTTTTCCAGGGAAATTGGATCATACTAGACACCAGTATCAACTGGAAACCCCTTGATTCAAAAGGCTGAAAGATGAGGGATCACAAGATGCGTCACCCCAAAGAATTGCAGGCACATAATAAAACCCCATTTTGTGAGCATATTATTGCTCTTAGAAAATGCACTCTAAAGTGTAGCCAAATCAACTCATCATGCTGGATATCTACAAACTCTGCATCTTCATTATTGTATAAAGGCCATTTAAACTTAAAGGACGAACAGTCTGTACATCATTCCCACATTTCAGTATGTAAATTAATATCAAATTCCAAATCAATCCATTACAAAGTTTGGCCATCCATTCACCCTCCCACATGTACACCATAGCAATTAAGGCCAAGGACTGAGAACCATGAGTCATTCGTTTCATTCCTAGCTCTCCTACCAACTCACTGTATGACCCTGGGCAAATCTCTTAGTGTGTCTGCTTTCCCTTTTGAAAGCCTGGATTAATAGTCCTCACAAGCAGCAGATGCGAGGATTGAGTGACTGCTTCATAAGGGTTTTAGCATCCTCAGAGGAAAGGTGCCTGAGAAAGGAAAAAGCATTAAGTCAAGATTCCAGATCGTATTAACAGTACTTTAAGCATCCTGTTGTACTGAGAGCTCTTTAGTTCCTTGTAGATACGCATTACTGCCAGTGCTTTACTGGAACAAACTTTCACAGATCTCACCCTCTTCACCACCCCTTTTAACTTCAGGGCTGAACACAAACTAGACTCCTACACAAGCCTTTCTGCAGGTCCAGTAAGCACTGATTAATGACCTCCACTTGCAAAGGAGGCTACTTACCTTAACCATGAAATAATGAATGCTATTGATCCAACAAGCTACTGCTATAGAGCGTTATTGATCACCCAATCTTTGGTTAAAATGGTCCTCATTTAGCAATTTCACTGTCGCAAACACCTGGAGCAAAGCATGCTTATAATTAAATAGTTTGGGGGAGTTAAAGTGAGAGGTGATGGACAGAGATCTCAGGTTTCCCCCATTTATCCTTTCGCCTGAGCTATTGTTTGTGTCAGGAGGGATATTGATTTTCTATAAAAATAAGAAAACAAGAGGCACCGAGGGGCTGCAGAAGGTCAGGCTGGGCTGGAGAAGGAGGGGAAGCTGAACACTCTGTCTTTGTCACTTGCCTTCCAAGAGAGAGGAATTTTTTCTTCACGGAGAGACTGGCCTCCAATTCATCAGCTTAGCCAGGCTCTTGACTGCCACTGCAGGCTGTCATCGAAACAACTCCCTTCCAACGGCTGAAGTGACTGTACTGCACACTCAGGATGAGCACTGGTTACACTCCCAGGCCAGAATACTGTACTGGTTTTGGCTGGGATAGAGTTAAATTTTCCTCATAGTAGCTCACACATATAGCACTGTGCTGAGAACAGTGTTGATAACACACTGATGTTTAAGTTATTGCTGAACGGTGGTTAAACAGTGCCAAGGCCATCTCTGTTTCTCACGCTGCCCTGCCAGCAAGTAGGCTGGGGGTGCACAAGAAGCTGGGAGGGGACACAGCCAGGACAGCTGACCCCAACTGACCAGATGGATATCCCACACCATAAGACATTGTGCTCAGCAATAAAAGCCGGGAAAAGAAGGAGGAAGAGGGGACATTTGGAGTTACAGCCTTTGTCTTCCCAAGTAACTGTTACGCATGATGCAGCCCTGCTTTCCTGGAAATGGCTAAACATCTGCCTGCCGATGGGAAGTAGTGAATGAATTCCTTATTTTGCTTTGCTTGCGCCCATAGCTTTTGCTTTACCTATTAAACCGACTTTATCTCAACCCATGAGTTTTCTCACTCTTACTCTTCCAATTCTCTCCCTCATCCCACTGTGAGGGAGTGAGCGGGCAGCTGTGTGGGACTGAGCTGCCTATCCAGGTTAAACCACAACAAATACATCAGCATCAAGCCAGTGAAGTCACACAGCATTGGTGAGTCAGTAAAATCCCCAGTTTGAAAAAGTCACGTTAAGAGTTATGGCACTTGAGAGTAGATTAGACAAAATGCACATCTCTCACTAGTAAGCACATCATTCAAAGTGATTTTTCAGACAGCTCTTATACTACGGTTTGTTCTGCCCTCAAGCCAAACCCAGACCATTCCGGGAGTACTTAGCTTAGACCAACAAGAGAAAGAACTTCAGCACTCAATATATAATTTGCCTTTGCTTTATTATGGCTGCAGGGAATCTCAAAGTGTTAAGGGACAGAAGGGCATGTTACTTCTAACAGTATTAGCAGTTAATTGTCACCTTTGTACAAATATACAAATGGCTACTTAAACTAAGACCCCTTGCTTCCTCTGTTGTTTCCACAATCTTTTATATATCAGGCTTTGAGTCATGTCATTACCCAATTTAGAACCATCATCATCCCCTCATCATGTTCCTGCACATCTTTCCTTCTCTCAATTTGTGTTCATCTCTTGCCATGTTTGGCAAACAATTTCAAAGATTTCATTTCACGCACACTTTGAATCACAATACTGCAGCACGTCTTCCACCAGGAAAAGACTGGGCACAGTCTCTCAAGCAAACTATAAAAGCTACCTCCTCATTAAGGATCCATATCCAAAGCTTTCTGAGTGAGTGGAAGTTCATCTACTGAATACAGTAGCTTTTTGATCTGACTTAGGATAAGGAGCCTTCTAGAAACTAGAGAAAACACTGGCTATTTTAGCATTTACAGAGATTCATTCCTACATAACACAGAAAAGCAAGCATCAGTGGAGGGGAGGAAAAAGAAAGGGAAAAAAAGAATCAGTTCAGAATATACAAGTTAATTTGCCTAAAAACACATTAGTTTTGTGACATTCCCCACTGCTAGAGGAGTGAATAGTAGTGGAACCAATTCAGTATCAGTGTTTCATAAATCACCAGATCACCACAGACTGCTTCCAAGTCCCACAAGCTGTATCAGTCACTTTCCCTCCCATCAGCTTGTGATGACAACCATACCATTCCCTCTCCTAGGCATCCAATTTTCTTCTCCCTTCCTCAGGATATGCCCTTGTTATACATCTGTGCAAAGTACTTCTCTTATGGTACCAGAAAAAACAGCTAGAGCAGAGTGAGAGTGAGGTAAGCACAGCCAGTTTCACTCTGCTGCTAGCAGCAAAGTGCTATATTTAGAGCAGCAGAGACCAAAGCATGACCCTTCACTGCCGTGAGGGATACTCTGCAGTGAAGCGGGTTGTATATATTTCTCTCTCCAACTTTGACCCTCCCTGGTGAGTCATAGCACAGATCACACATGTGGTGTTGGAGAGGTCAAATATTCCAGCCCCTGGATTTCCAAAGAGAATCCCAAGGATTTGGCAGCAGATGGTAAATGTCATTTGATGCAGACACTTGCACAATAATTAGTTTCAGAGCAAGGGACAACTGAGACGGAACAAAGTGATCTTCCAGCATGGTCCTCAAGTAACAGTCCAGACAAAGCTGTTCGTTTACTCTTTCAAAGGCTGGCACAAATAAAGGCTGGATGAAAGCCTGCTGGTTTAAGTTCAATTTTGACATGACGGAACAGACTCTGACTGGTGGGGAAAAAAAACCTCAAGGAACACTGTCCATCACTGCCACATCAAGTAGGGTATCTCTCAGTCCATCACCACTGACATGCAACATTCAGGGGCTACTCAGCACATTCCCTTTCCTGGACTACCAGCAAATAGCTCTGAAAAGATAAAAGTGCTCTTAACAACTGGTAGCAAAAAGGCATCCACCAGTCTCTCAAAAAGGCCCGCTTTGCATGCGCTATTTAAGCAAACAATAGCCACTTTTTAAGGAACAAAATGACCACTTTTTTGCTACTTCCATCCTGTAAAGGTTACATACAAACCACACTGATTCAGTAAAAATGCAATAGTGGTCCCCTCGATCAGGACAGTGAGGACCTATGCTTTTCACAGTCTCCCAGAAAATACCATTGAGAAGTTTACACTTCCAGCTATTATCCACAAAGCCCTCAATAACCAAGTGCCACCTGTCCACTCTGACAAACTCCAGGAGCTAGACAGCCAAAACACTTAAATGAACCTTAACATGTGTACAATTATACTGGATCAAACAATTATACTTTCCAAATCCACTGTCCTCTCTGATAGTGCCTATTACAGTGGATGCTTGAGGAAAGAATATGAGAATATGAGAACATGACAAATACAGACCAACTGTTTCCTCTGTATATTTCTCCAGCTTCTAGCAGTCAGCAGCTTAAGGACTTCCTGAGCCGGATCTTCCATCTGGGCTGTGATGCTTAACAGCCCCTGATAAATCTATGCTCCACATCCCCCTTTTGGACATATTTAAATATCTGACCTCCAAAATGTCCCACAGCAGAGTTCCAAACCTCGTGTTTCATGAAAAATAGTACTTTTTTTTTTGTTTTAAATGTTTCCTCAATGTCTCCTGCTTCTTACACAATAATTAGCAAATAAACAACCCTATTCACTTTCTGTGTCGTTCATTAAGAAATCTCCTCCATTTGATTCTCAGCAGTTGTTTTGTTTCTAACCTGAAAAACCTCTTTGTACAGGAGTTTTTTTAACCCCAAACCTTCTACAGAGAGAATAAAAGTCACATTCAAGGGGAAAACTTCCCAAGAGTGACACACAAACAAATTCAGACCAGAACATTTATACTTCTTGTTTTCATCTCTTGCATGAGATTCTGCCACAAAGTCATCAAAATTCTCCAAAACTGGACACGAAGACATGCCAGACTCYACTGTTTGCACAGGCTTATCCTGTACGTATTAATTCAGTTTTCCCCAACTTCTTTATCATCTCGCTACATTTTCCCCATAGCTAGCCTTTCAGGACCGTATTCCAGATCCAGAGCAGAGATGCAGAACTGCAAACAAGATGTTTTGACTGAGGTTCACACAGTACCTACACTGAGCGCTAACGGTCACGATGGGAGATCTGTCTGTTCTCTATTACTACTTATGGTAAATTCTGAAAACAAGAAACTGTGATCAGTTCATATCAATCACGCAACACAAGTGCCAATGATGGATTTACTCTCCAAACCTCAGGCCACAGGCGTGCCACTTTGTAGCTGCAGGGCCACAGACAATTCAGAGGGCTCCTTGTGTAACAGGAGCCAGAAACATATCAGCTTGCCAACTTTTCAAGGAACTGTTTTGGGTCATCAGTACAGCATTGACAGGAAAGACTTGGAAAAAAACTACAGTTTAGAAGTAGCTGAGATATTTCTCCTCTTCAAAAAGAGAACAGCACTCAATAATTTTGATAAGAACTTCTAAAAGCAAGGCACAGGATTTACAAGCAGCTGCAAGCAAGGTGGCCATCTGACTAGCACAGGGAAGAAACCGAGATCTCACCATTCTGACATGTTTTCATCTGAGCCCTGTTTCTGTTCATCAGCTTCACACTCCATCCGCTCCTTCCTTCCCCCTTTGCTGAGGAAGGGCCTGTTCTCTCCTGATTCACAAAGGCCGTGACTGGATGATGTCCAAGGGGCATTTTCTTTCCAGCGTGAAAGACGCTGTTTCTTGGCTGACTTGAACCTGCAGCCCCTCTCGTAGTTCCACTCTGACACCCTGAGCTTTTGCTGGAGACTGGCAGCCACCTCTGATGTCACACGTTTGACTTTCCGTCGGCGTCTGAGAGGTCGACAGGGCGCATTCTCTGTAAAGGAGTCTGACTCATGCCATGAGTGTTGCTTGCTCCTCACGGTGGCACTGAGAGCTGGGTGTCGTTTGACCACTGCCATGTCATCAGAGTCACTGAAATTGGCTGTCAGCACCTCACGGCAATCCTTGACAGCTTCATCCAAGCTTGACTCTGAGGCCTCGCTGTAGCAGCAGGCATGCTCTGCCTGATGCGTGAAGTCTGAGCGTCGTTTACGACCCCGTCTCTTGCGAAGCTGACGCCGCTGCTGCCGTGGGCTTAGGGCCATCTCTTCCCATAGCTCATCCAGCTTGTTTTGTTCTGAAGTCTGCTCTAAGGCTGAGGCCAAATCATGCACCAGTTCATCCATTGGCAATGCCTACTAAAAATGACAACAAACAATAAGCACCAGACATAAATGCCACTACCAATGCATCACTAGACTACAGTATGCAATAGCTTCTATAACATTAACCAAGTTACACACTTACTTTGGAGTTGCCTGGGAGAACCCAATGCAGGACAACTGCCGCTTCTTGGGCTAACACTCACTCCTTCCTTTTGCAAGGGTTAAATCCCTCTTCTAACCATGGCAGCAGAGATCTCACTACTGCAGCAGTTGGGTCAAGTGCTCTGTGTCTGAAAAGGCCTTAAGGTTGCATCTTTTGCATTGAAGCAACATGCTCTATTACATATCTTAAGGCTATGAGAGCCTGCAACTAGTTCGCTACCTGGTGTTGGTAAGCCACAGAGAAGGGTTAGCCTGCTCAGCAAACAGATCAAGTCTTCCAAAAAGTAGACAARCAGCAAAGCTGAGAGTAAAACAGACGGTAAAACAGGTAGTTTGCAAGCCAGCATCACTTCAACAGCAAAACAAGGTGCGCGGGACCCTGTGCTCCTTAGAACAGGGCGTATGAGACCGAGCCCCAACTCCTACCGCCAAAAAGTCCCACCCCTTCCACCTCAGGGCTGTCAGGGAGCCAATATCAAAGTCCTGGCCAAATTCCTCACCTCACAACCTCCCTCTCCCCACCCGTGACTTGCAGACGTGGGATTTCTCTCCCCACCTCCCACCGGGCTCAGAAACACCCGCACCCCCTTCCCGGTGAAGTACCTGCTGCCGCAGGCCGCCTCCCTTAGTCTGAGCGCCCTCAGGGACCCGGCCATACTGCCTCCCTCCTCTGAGGAGAAACCGGTGCTTCTGCCGGACAACCCCCGGCCCCACTGGGAAGCCTTGCCGTCACCGCCCGCCCGCCCCCTCCCCTCCCCTTCTCCGGAGCCACCGCCCTCCATCAGGCCTCATCCCGACCCCACTCACCGGCCAGCGCCCCGCTCCGCCAGCCCCTCGTCAACGGCGCTTCCGGCCTCCCCGGGCCACTTCCGCCCCTCAGGCCGGGCTGCGTGGTGTGAGGGTCTTGGTCGCTTCTCTGTCGATTTACGCTGTGGTTGGTGCCGCTGTTGGAGCCATTACAGCTCATTTACCTGCTAAGAGGGCAGCTCTTGCCATATGCTTACCCTTTAGTTGCTTGGTTATATTATTTTTTTTTTAATAGGCAACCAATAAACTCGGTACCCAAACTCCTCCATTTTGCACTAATTGCGTATATCAGGATGGAAATTAGTTACCTCCTAAATTAAACCTCTCTGTGTTATTCCCCTCTCCTTAAGCCTTGCACCTCTTTTCCTATCATCATTTTACACACCACCGGCAGCCATCAGAGTAAAGCCAGGTGTGACCCTGCCACTGTCCAGTTTTGCTTATCATTCCCTTTTATTTCTCATCTTTCATGTTGGTTTGKTTTTTTTTTTTTTTAACCCAGGTGGCTGCATTCATATTCAAGCCAATACTGGTTCATTTTTCAAGTAACATTTTATAAGGCAGCGTATCAAAGGCTTTGCCAAAGTCCAGATATATTATGTTCGTGGCATTCTCTTCACTAATTTTGTAAATTCAATCAGAGAAAGTAATCAGGTTTGTCTGACGTGATTTGTTCTCTATAAATCTATGCTGCTGCTTATTGCTCATAGATCTCTTATCCTTTGTATTTTTACATTTTTTTCTGCCTCTGTTTATTCCATCATGTCACCAGGAACAGAAGTTACTCTGAAAGGGTGATAATTGCCAAGATCACTGCTTCCTCCCTGCTCCCCCCCCTAAAAGGCTGGTACGGCAGTTGCTTTTCCTCAGTCCTCTGGCACCCTCCCTAGTTTGTCAAGATACTTCAGAAATAACTGAATCCTTGAGTTTGCCGTTGATTCCTACACCCCAATAGGACAGCCATCGTCTCGCTTCACTGAGCTCTCTACATGCCGTTTCTGTAACTAGTCCTTTATGTCGGTCTGCGCTGTC
This sequence comes from Phoebastria nigripes, assembly GCA_035582835.1. NCBI lineage: Eukaryota > Metazoa > Chordata > Aves > Procellariiformes > Diomedeidae > Phoebastria > Phoebastria nigripes. The sequence goes on along the minus strand of JAYKAV010001022.1, from coordinate 1,555,036 downwards.
ATGTTAACATTTTCATTACCTTTTAGTTCTCTGAGAAATTTCCTTGGAAAAGAAATATTCAAAGAAGAAAAACAGTCATTAGGTAGATCATTTTTATCCCATTCCCAATAGCTGACTTCATTTAAGTTACTTTCTCCGCACTGATTTGTCTGTAAAATTCTGTCCTTTTGTCTTTTTAACCCTTTCTGTGGCAGTAACTCACCCTACTTGCCTGCACTATTTTGTTTTCCCTGCCAGTTTCCTATTTCCAATACAGGGGTTTTCTTTTTACTCTCAGATCTGAGAGCCAATCCCTCCTAAAATCTAATCCTGTTTCACCGCTGCAATCCTTTTTCATGCTTCAGGATATAAAACAGCTACAAAATGTCTGGGTTAGAGAGAAACTCCCCTGATGGGAAGGTTATTCTGTAAACATCCACTTCAGAGCTTCTTACCCCTTCATTTCAAGCACTCGGTACCGGCTGCCATTCCAGGCAGGATAACAAACCAGACAAACGATTGTGTACAAGAAATCCTGTGTTTGGATGTCCTGGGGAGACGGCAGCTGATGCCCATTCTAATTTCTGTTGTTTTCCCTTTATTTTCCGAAATAGTTCTCTGCTGTTTCTGTTGGTCAACAAACTGTTTTGCAACTGGTATAAATTTTACCAGTTTTTACCATCCAATTTTTTAGCCATTTTCAACACTTCAAACCAAATTTCAACAGATGTTGGCAGCGTTTGGCCTGAGTGAAGGCAGCAGATTGGTGTGGGGGGTTCATTTTCTGTGAGAGGGCAAAAGCAAAAGGTAGGGCAGAAGCTGCTTTTGCAATTGCAAGAGTCCCAAGAACTAAAAGGGTGCAGCAATGGAGCATTGATGTGTACAGAGGAAAATCAGAAAATTGGGAATAGGAGTTGGAGAAATACAACGGGGCAGTTGGGTTAATCTGGTTTTGAGCTGTTTATGGTATTTCTCTCCTGTCTTACAAGGTTCACTCTGAAGTAGGCCAGTGACCATAAATTTTGAATCCTTGCCTGCAGTCAACTTCATCCTGTGTCCCTGGCAAATTATTTACTCTCTGTGCAGTTTGCAGGTTCCCTGCGTGGACAACGGAAACTGGCCCATCTTCTCAGCACTAGTTTTGCTCGTGAAATGGTCTATGGATACAAAATGTTCAGCACTCTTATCCCGACTGGATTGTTATCCATCACTGGGCTTTGTACATGCAGGTTTCTTCTTCCTGCCCAGAGGCTGTGGTCACCAGCGCTGAACTGTTGCTGGGCCTGGAGGCAGAAGAGGAGATGTTAGGGATGAGGGATGTTTCTGAGGCGAGCAGGAGAGGAAGCTCGGCTGGATGCTAGCAGCGTGTCGTGACAGTGCCTTTGCCCAGCTCCCTCTCCAGCGGGCAGCAGGAGACGTACGGCCTAGGAGGACGGGGAGAGGAGAGGGGTCGTTGCTCTACCCTAGCAAATGCTCTGCCTGGTCCCATGGTGCTTCTCACCAAAATCTTCCAGGGGTTAAAAGGAAAAAGAGAGAGACAGAAAGGGGACAAGAGACAAAGGGAGGAATAAAGTCAAAAAATGTGCCGTGAAGCTTCTTGCAGCAAAACGCGGAGAAAGTCATTTCCAACTTCTTTCATCTCGGAGATGAAGCCACTAAATAAAAGGGCAGCGCAGAACACAAGGGCTTTTAATCTGTCTCATCTCCTTCATAATAACTGCAAATTTTCCCTGGGCTCCTGGGAGTGAGCCTCTTTCCTCTGTCTTTGCCTTATCTCCCCCCTCCATATTTCACAGCCGGCTCGGCTCCCCTCACTCGGCTGCCCCCGGCCTAGTCTCCGAGAGACCTGTGGGAGCCGCCAGCTCCCAGGGCCTCATTGTTCCCGGCTTGGGAGGAAGCTCAGGGAGGGAATTGAAGGCAAGTCAAAGGGAAACAGCATCATCGCTGCTTCATTAATGGGAACCTTTCAGCAGAAAATATATCAGAGCGAGGTCTTTTCAGAGGCAGTAATTAGCAATTTGGAGCCTTCCCCCCTCAGGAGATGCAGCTGCGATCTAACAAGTGGGAGCAGTGCTCGCCTCCTTTTACGCTTCATATTTATTGTTTTTCATTTTCTCCATCTTCCTCCCATTGTCCAGCCTCCTCCTCGCTGTCAGATAAGGGCCCTATATTAATCACTCCCTTTTAATTCTTCATTAATGATAATAACTTTCTCTGGCGTGCGGAGAGGAGTTAATCTTTCCTGGGTATTGAGAAAGGACAGGGCTGAAAGGGAGGGAGTGAAGAAGTGTGTGGTGGACAAGGCTATACCGCCATGTTTCCCTCCCACCCCACCACCTGGAAGGAGTTTCTGAAGACTTTGGCTGTCAAGCTGTGAGTTGCCCATTGGAAAGTCTCCGGGCTGACAGTTTGGTCAAGCTGTGTGGGTTTGGTGGGATGTACCCTGGCTCAGAGATACGGCCCTTACCAGAAACAGGTATACTTGGGCCGGAGGGGGAGACTTTCTCTGCGTGTCTTTGCAAAAAAAACCTCAGCATCTTGGTGTGACTTAACAGGCTGTGTCTACTCGTCTTGTAAGAACGCTCCCTCAGACACCTTCAAAGCCCAGTTTCCCAACTGCCAACACTGTCCAAGCTTAAACAGCACCTGAATGTGGAAAGAAAATGGTATCTGGGAGGCTCTGCACATGACAAGATCCTCCCTGGTGCCTCCCCATGGCAGCTGGCACAGTCTGTGCCTTGGATTGCTCCCATCTGGAGGTGCCAGTCCACCAACGTGGACATGTGTGTGAGGTGGCTGCTGCCAGGCTGGCTCAGCATGGGCAGCCCAGCGACAAAAGCTGGATGAAGATGCCAGGGAGGGGAGGAGGCTGTCACACAGCCTGTGGCCRTGTGCGTGGGGCTACAATCAGTGAATACCAGCCCCAAGAACATGGCTAGGGAGGACAGTGCCGCAATACCCAACACGCTTACAGACCTTAGCTTCTCTTCCTAACATTTTGTACCACTGGCTTCATGGGAACCCTTGCTAGTAAAGGGGTTCCTTTACTTAGTCCACACAACTGATCTGCCTTCCAGTGGTAGCCTCAGCCCTTTTTGGGCAGCTGGGCATGCCACTGCCCCATTAAGAGTATTTTACTACTACCAAATAAGAGGAAAGAAGGGATGAATGTTACTGGTGGCTCCACAACCTCACTGAGAAGTGTCAGGTTGGCAACAGTGGGAGATGCTGAGAGAAGGGAACAAATGGCATGAGGAGAACCCAGGAACTTCAGTGCAGGAGCTCAAGCTCATCAGTCAACTGCAGAGACAGCTCTGTGGCCTTCCGTCACAGAGTGGTCCCATCCCAGCTTCACACCCTAGTGTCATTCCATGGGTGTTGCCAAAGAAGCTGGCCACAGTTCAAATTAATGACTCCCATGGCCCTGGAAGCACAAGTCCCCACATGCTCACCTGTGACAGAGGTTACTACAACGCCATCAGTATTGTTGCATGTTGATCTGGGGCAGTTGTCCGGCAGTGCTGGGAACTGGCGGAGAAACCAAGGTGCTGAGGGAGTCAGGGCAGGAGCAGGGAGAGGCAGAAAAAAACCTGAAATTTGGTGTTTTCATTTGCTGCTTCTTTGATGTCATTTGCAGGGCAGATAGCCTGTCTGCATTCTTTTACAGACCATAGTAGTAGATATTTTTTTCTCTACAGTCAACGCTCTTTCTCGGCCCAACATCGGGACTCTTGCCAATGGCTGTGGGGCAGAGAGGGTCAGTTTATTTCTGGTTACTGTTCTACAAGCATCAGCTGGTGTTTCCCTAATATGCTCTGTTTCTGAAGTGTCTTTGAGGGTGAAGTGAAACTCAGGCCTACATTTATGTTCCTCTGAGTAATCTGCTGCCAGCATTTTTGGTGTTCATTTAATGTCGACTTTGAAGGATTCCTGATTGATAGTCCCAATAATCAGGGATGACCTGTATTTCAGTGTCCTGTGACAGTCCAGTGCTTAATTTCCAGTGACCCTAGTACACTGTGAGGAGACGTCTAAAAGAACTTTCTAGCTGTGAACTTGAAGTAATATAGAAAGTGAGGCTGGCCTGTCTGTAAATGTTGCATTTTAATATCCCAGTGGGTCAAGCTAGTCCCATTAAATGTGGGCTGGCTTTTAGGGCTTATTGTTTGCCCACAGCATCTCTGCATGAGGCCAAAAGACTTCACTTGCACACAGCAGATGGAAGAGGTTTTCACACACAACAGCAATAAATGAATTTTGTATTTTAAAACATGCGTCTTTTCTTTAGACTCAGTGAATCAGATCTTCTCTGGTCTAACACTGCTCCCCTGCACTGGCAGGCCAGCAGGGTCTATCAAATCCTCTCCTTCACCCTTGCTGCCCCACTAGTCATAGAGATGCTCTGCACCTTCTGGGACTGCTGCCTGCCTTCACATGTCTGGCAGAGGATGGACAAAGTCTGCATGGCGGAGACAGAATGAGCTGAAGTGAGGGGAGCCAGGAGGTTTGTGGAATCTGGTACCTATGAGGGCCACCCTCCTTCCAGTGTTGTGTGCTGAGCACTGAATAGAGATGCAGATCCTACCTCAGTCAGGATTCACGGTGACTTTGTGGCTGCTARCAGTCAGCTGAGCAATGACCATGTGTGGGGTATATGGTCGGGACTTGTGACAAGGTGCCACTCCTGCTGATACGGCCAAGTCAAACTCCTGATTGCTGTGGAGAGGACACTGTAAATACAGGTGTGAGGCAACATAAAACAAACATGATCATTACTGTGRCAGGTGAGAGACAAGGCATCACAGATGCAGAGTTCCTCAGGAAGGAAATTTTAAAAATGAAGAGAAATCAGTTTTACTTGGATTCTTCCATGGAAAGGACATTTATAGTAAGCAGGATGTTAATAATGCTGTAACCTGGAAGCGAGAACCAAATAAAAAGAGAAACTGAGCGCAAGCAAGGCAGGAACTGAAGAACCACTAAACAAATTACAGGAATCTGCTTAGTCTTGCAACTGAAAGCCTGGTCATGAAGCTACTCATGTCTTACCTAACATGTTTTATTTGATAATTTGCTTTATTTGGCAATAGATCAAGGACTTCTGTAGGACTGGAATGGTCTAGGTTCTTACTACGGTGCCTATCCACCTGCCATTGCTGGTGTCAAAACAGTGGCCTCTGAGCTACCCAGAGGGGCACTCAGCAGCCTTCTAGCCAGCCTCAGGGACCCAACTAAATCCCCTGAGGATGCTTTCATGTTCAGAAAAGAAATACATTCGCCATGGCAGAAGAGAGCTGGCAGTGGCACCAGTGGTGCTGGTGAGGGCTGGAACATTGTGGATGTTAATGTCGGGTGGCATGAACTGAGTATTAGCTTGCCCTCAGCAAGAACAAACGGTGTTTCAAAAGCTATAGGCCTCAAAGCCTATAGCCAAGAGTGGGGATCACCCACAAGGATTGGTGAAGCCTCGAGGAGGCTGGAATGATGCCTTTTGCAGTTATAATGATTGCAGGTTTTGCTTCCTGAAAGTCCTCTGTGGAGTCTCTTGCTCTTCTCCTCCTGTCCCTGCATCTTGCGATTATCTGCCTGTTGCAGTGAGATCAACTGGTACACAGGAGAGCAGCAGGTCTTATATAGGGCTGCAGGGCATTTTACAAGTCTGCATAAAGTAGGCAAGCAGGGGTTGCCAGAAGGCCTCATTGGATGCACTGTCATTCCTTATTCGAGGGGAAGGTGAAGGTGCTCTACTCACTGGATGTGTGAACCGGGTTGGGTGTTTCAGCCAGGGGCACACTTGCTGGAGTAGCCCTGCAGGTTGGCTGGCATCTGTGTAGGTTGGGCTGGGCCAGATGGCTTATTTTTAAACATGGAGCTATTATGCATATGGGATCTATAAATGTGTAGCTTTAGAAAGCAACCAAGAGGACAGCATTTTCTGAGTCACAAGTGTTACTGGAACACAGTTGTATGCAACAGCAGCTGGATCCCTGCCCCAGGCTATGCTTAACCTCCCCCTGCCCTCCAGACCAGCCTGCAGCTAGGGCTCTCCTCCCTTATCTCCATGTACTTGCTCATTCCTCCTACCACTGCTTGCTTTCTGCACAGCGTATTTGCCTGGTCCTTGCCTCTTGTTGCTCAAGACCCAAGTAGATCTGCTGCAAGCCCCTGCCCCTTGAGCAGATCCTGCTCGCTACCTTACCTGGCTTTTGCATGCTGGGTGCTGTGGCCTTCCACAGCTGTTCCCAGCACTGCTCCCAGGCACCCCCTCCTTCTACCCCATGGTGTGGCCAGGGGAGCCTGTGGTGCTGACATTGCCAAGCCTTTCGGAGGGTTGAGAGCGCTTCATGGTAAGGAAGAAGGCGGCAGCGTGGATCTGCGGGGAGGGGGAGGGGAGCAGCCTGACAATCCCCTTCGAATTATAAACATATCCTCTTTAAATACATTTCTAAGGATAACATTTGTATTACTGCGTCCTGTGGCTGCTGATAGGGCCCTGCTTATCGCCTCGGTCTCTCCTCCTTTCTCTGGGCCCTGCTGGGAAAGGTCCCTATCTGGAGCTGAGCTGGCAATCCTCCGCCAAGCAATTGTTTCAGTCCAAGGGAAAAATTAATTTCTGCCTATCGTTAATTGAGAGAATTGTGTGGAGAGCTGGGAGGGGGGCTGGCAGGGGGAGTGGGGGATGGAGTGGGGAAGAGAGAGATCGTGTTATTAACGGTGTCCCTTTCATAACCAAATACCCTGATTTCCATCAGTGAGATGAGAGGCTCATTACAGCAAGAAGGTGATTAGAGAACTTGGAGGAGCTATCAGGCTAAGCAGGAGAGTGCCAGGGAATTCGGGAGGGACTCCCAGCTGAAGGGCAGCCACACCAACCAACCATCCCCTCTCACCCTCACTGCCATCTCCTCTACCCCTCTTCTCCCTGTCGGCCACAGTGACCCCTTACCCACATCTCAGGAAAAAGCCACGAAGAAGTTCCAAAGCTCAGCAGGTTTAGTGGCTGGAGAGATGCTTTACGTGGTGGCAGAGCCTGCACACTCATAACCAAAAGCCCATTGGAGTTGTTCAGCTCCTAAAGGCCCAGCTGATAACTCATCTTAAATGCCTTTCCCCAATGGCCAAAGAATAAGATGCACAAAAGTGTTGGCCTCCTTCCCAGCTACGTGGGGAGGTCATGCATGGCTATTCAGCTCTCATTAGCTGATTCCTCAACAGGTGGCWAAAAACTAGGACCCCGACTGTCTCACTCACAGAAATGATGTACAAGTGGAAGAAGACTACCCCAGACTGTACTCTGATCCAGCTTTTGCACCACTCTTCCATGCGTGTCTCCTTCTGAGCTATTATTTCCCCTATTTTAGAGTTATCACTGTTGTGATACAGCCCACCAGCCCCCAAGCCATCTCATGCACCATGTGTATGTCTTCATGAATTTGCTGTCCTTCAGCTCACAATCACTCCCCTGACAAATAGCTACAGAATCCCCTTGATTCCTGACATTGCTAGAAATAACTTTCTCCCCCTTCGGGAAGGTAAGCAGCCTTGAAAATTCATCCAGCCCGCATAAACACTAGGGGGTGGGACTAGGATACAAAGTTGAACTTCTCCTACCTTGCATGTGAATGATGCAATGAAAAAAACCCCATCACTTTAATTTTCCTTCTTTTTTCAATATAAACCTTTGGCATCCTGGACTAATTTGCAGTGGACAGGAAGATAATAAAGATTCTACTAAATTAATCTACCTAACCCATTACTCCCATCGTTAATACTAGTTAATGCTTTAGTTATTAGGATTTTTTTGTTGTTAGTCTATTACCAATGCTGTACTTAACACTGTCAGAAATCCTGTTCTGAGATGACAAAGGGGTCTTTGGCGAGGTCCATACTGGAGAGAAAAGCTGCAACAGAGAAGTCAAAGTGTCAGCTGAGCAGCTGCAGATTGAAAAAAATTGTGAGGACTGAACTCTCCTCTTCCTTTGACAAAAGCCATTCCTCTAGGCTCGGGATGAAGGGCAGATTGTCCACTCTATAGACTGCAGGAAACCCAATCCAGCACGGCACTCGCAATAAATTGATGTGAAAACAGATATACTTCTAGAAGGTAAATGGACTACTACTCGTCTAGATCATGCAGGAGAACGTGAAGGCAGACAGAAGTGCTCACTGTCACAGTGTATGGAGTTCTGCATAAAGTAGCACAAACAACCTCTCCTAACTCCCATCCCAAGCAGATCTCCTACCTCTTCTTAGCCTAATCCCATCTACCCATGACCATGTGTTGAGCTCTAGTAATCTCCAGCTCCTCTGGGAGATCTAGACAGAAGTAGACCCTCCATACAAGGCAAGGCCTCCTATTTTAACACCCAGTTTCATTGCTGACAAGTAGAGGACATGTCCAGGAATATATGGTCTCTTGGAAAGCTAGCTGGAGGGCAGAGTGGTCAACAAGATCCATTCAATCCTTAGCAATTTCTCTTCATTCACTTATCCCCATGGGACAATTACTGACAAAGAGCAAATTGTTAACAGACAGTTAAGAGTAGGCCCAGCACCAGACTTAGAAATCTTTGAAGCCAGAATGATTTGTGACATTCTGTATATTTAGCCTTTCCTCTTTAACGAAGTGTCCATTTCTTGCTGATTTCTTGTGCAAATCACCAGTAAAATGGAAATGGAGAAGAATGCTTGTCATAAATAGTTTGTGTGTTGAAATTCTGGTTTACTCATGTCATCTTCTTCTAAAGATGCTGAGGGCTTAGCCTTGAATTTCTAGTATCACCAGTCAACTAATGAATCAGGAGGAAGATCCCGTATTAATAGGTAGCTCTGGTCTAATACAATTGGTAATAAGGCCAACATAGCCTTCATGGAGCCCCTCAGCTAATCTGTCCTCTGGCCAGAGGGGTTCTGGAGACAAAATACAATAGCGTGATAGGCAGCCTGACCCAGGGACTAAGCACTCAGTCCGGCGCAGTTAGACACAAATGCCCTCTCGCCGAGCCTTAAACAGCTGGGACTCCACAGAGGCTACTGTAAGCTGGTAGCCTCCAGCTTTGGATACCCAGTCTGAGCTATTGTTCTGCACGCACATAGCCCAAGTTGCCTTCAAGTGGGGAAGTCTAGGCCTTGCATCTCAAACCAAAAATGATCAGGCATTTGCAAAAGCCTCCACTACTAGCTATTTTCTTCCTCAGACAGTATTCTGCCACCAGCTTTGCAAGACTGCAGCAATGAGGTCTGAGGAAGAGCTTGTATGGCTGCTTCTCATCCTCTCTCTCTCTGTGCAGCCCATCAGGAAGTAGAAAAGGGGAGAGACTGCATGCTCAGCCTCCCACTAAATCCATTCCAACTGATGGCTCTGAAGTGTCAATTATAATGACTAAAGTGGAATGAGACTGGGAAAGGGGACAACTGGAATATGGAGAAGGAACAGAAAGGGGAGGTGTCTGGGGGAAAAAGAGCCAAGTAGTGACAGTGAACCAAGGACAGTGACTGAGATAACACAAGAAGATGGATGGGAAAGAGAAGAGAGGATTACAGCTTCTCAAACAGGGGAGAGCACTGAAAAAGGGAAAAAGAAAAGACAGAACTTAAATATTACAGTGATATAAGATCTACACAATCATTTCATTAAATGGGTCAGTGAGAAAACAACATGGAAGTTGATAGATGGTATACAAAGAGAGGGGGAAAAAAAGCAAATCAACAGAGGGAAGGTGGGGAACCAAACAAGACAGTACATGCAGCTTCAATGCTACTGAGCTAAAATGACCAATGTTCCTATTTATTATTACTTTCTTGGCCATCACCCTGTATCTAACTTCTCTTTGCCTCTATGTGTTTGGTCCGTCAGCATGGGATTCAAAAGGGACAGCATGATTATTTTGACCACATGTTTCTATATTATCAACTCTATGTTGATTATGTCATTATGTTACTCTATAATGAGTCAGCTATAAAAAAAGAGAGCATAACTGAACCCCACCAAAGCATGTGGAAGTATTTCAGCAAGTAAGAAGAAAGCTCCCTCACACACACAGAGCCAGTCCTGCTGAAACCCTTCATGGTCCTCACACTGCTTGGGTACTGCTGGGTGATGTAGAGGACCAAACAGTGGTTAGGTGGAGCCCTTGGAGAGAAGGGGATGAGGGTGAAAGTGCTGCAAATCAGTTCATGGGGCAACTCCGAGAGGTTCTGATGATCTCTGGTGCCCCAGGGAGTGCCAGGGCAGGGCAAGGTGGGACAGACCCTATGCTGGCATAGGGAGCATGCCCTTCCCAGCATCTTTCCTCCAGTTCGGCACAGAGAAAGAAGTGAGGAGATTAGCCAAACTTATGGAGTGAAAGAGAGCATGACACTGTACAAAGAGGGACAGGCAAACAAACAGAGCTGCAAGCAGAGAATATGAGAGAATTTCAGGAGGAAGAGTTTGAAAAACAGAAATGTGACTACAAAGAGAGGAGAGTAAGGGTGAATTAGACAGAGATGGAGACATGGACTGTGTTTGGAGGAAAAATCGTAGGGGGAGAAAGGAGGGGGCAAAGTCCGAGGCACTCAGTGAGTTCAGAACAATCTCCATTCTCTACAGCGCTTTCTGTTTAAAAAAATAAAAAAGGAATGATGGAGAAGGGGAGAGAGTCAGACAAGTTTAATGATGTGTGTTCAAAGCTCAGATTGGAAAAATGACAGAGAAAAGCAGCCTGTTTCGGCTCTAATAAATTGTTCTTTGCTGTAAGAGACGCCTGTCGCAGCATTAATACAGGGCCCTAATACACGGGTCAGGGTTAAGTAATTTTCTCCGGCAACTTAAGCGAATAATGAAGCTGGCAGCGGCTAGTGGCGCAGTGGGAGAGATGGCCCGGGCCGCCGGCACTTTGTCTTCATTTATTATGCCAGCTCTCATGATTTGGGTACTGGCTGCAGCGACGGGAAGCCTCCGCTGAGGAGATATCGCTTCATTTCGGCAAGGTAATGAAAGCTGGGATGGGGGGAGGATAAACCAATTTGCTGGCTGACATGGGAAGGAGTGATTTGCAGACCTGGGTAAGGGAGGGGGGCGGCCAAGCGAGAGGAAGCACAAGGCTAAACCAAGGGGGGTGCTCAAGGCCCTTCCCTGAGATAATGGCACCATGTGTTTGTGGGGAATGCAATGGAGCAGGACTAAGTAGGAGGGGATAGTGGGGCCGGAGTGCAGCACATGTCAGGACCTGAGGGTGTGGGGAGTAGGGAAGAGCCACCAGGAAGAACAGCGTGGGCAGGAGAGGCTGGTGGAGGAGGAAGCAGCAGGAGCAGGTCCAAGGGCTGGTGGAAGTGGTTGGTGGAATAAAGTTGAAGTAGAAGAACATGTAATGGTGGGATGATGGAAGACAAGCAGAGAGCAGCCATGTGGGGGAAGGCAGGCACAACAGGCAGGGTGAAAGGGAGAGCAAGGGATGTTGTCCTGGCACTGTGGGGAAGGGAGACCCTCACAGCAACTTGTCTAAGGCATAGACAGTCAGGAACTATAGTTCTGGAGCTCACTGAAGTTCATCCCCACTGAGCCCATTGCTCTTCTCATGAGGAGAAAACTCCAGATGAAGCACAAGGCAACCCTGCAGCCACATCCCTCCCAGGAGAAGAGGGAACTTCTGTCTCCTGCATTCCATCCCCACCACATGGGCATAGGCAATCCGTCTCCAAGCCTACTTCTGCAAAGCAGATTAGAATAGAATAGAGTAGAATAGAATAGAATAGAGTAGAATAGAATAGAATAGAATAGTTCGGATTGGGAGGGACCTTTAAAGGTCATCTAGTCCAACCCCGCTGCTGTGGGCAGGGACATCTTCAACTAGATCAGGTAGCTCAGAGCCCCGTCCAACCTGACCTTGAATGTTTCCAGGGATGGGGCATCTCCCACCTCCCTGGGCAACCTGTGCCAGTGTTTCACCACCCTCATTGTAAAAAATTTCTTCCTTATATCTAGCCTAAATCTACCCTCTTTTAGTTTAAAACCATTCCCCCTTGTCCTGTTGCAACAGGCCCTGCTAAAAAGTCTGTCCCCATCTTTCTTATAAGCCCCCTTTAAGTACTGAAAGGCTGCAATAAGGTCTCCCCGAAGCCTTCTCTTCTCCAGGCTGAACAACCCCAACTCTCTCAGCCTTTCTTCATAGGAGAGGCGTTCCATCCCCCTGATAATTTTTGTGGCCCTCCTCTGGACCTGCTCCAACAGGTCTATGTCTTTCTTACGCTGAGGGTTCCAGAGCTGGGCGCAGTACTCCAGGTGGGGTCTCACCAGAGCAGAGTAGAGGGGCAGAATCACCTCCCTCGACCTGCTGGCCACGCTTCTTTTGATGCAGCCCAGGAGACGGTTGGCCTTCTGGGCTGCGAGCGCACATTGCTGGCTCATGTCCAGCTTTTCATCCATCAGTAGCCCCAAGTCCTTCTTGGCAGGGCTGCTCTCAATCCCTTCATCCCCCAGCCTGTATTGATGCCGGGGTTGCCCCGACCCAGGTGCAGGACCCTGCACTTGGCCTTGTTGAACCTCATGAGGTTCACATGGGCCCACTTCTTGAGCTTGTCCAGGTCCCTCTGGATGTCATCCCGTCCTTCAGGTGTATCAACCACACCACTCAGCTTGGTGTAATCATTAGCAATGACCAATTTTGTGGCTTAACTCCCAAAACATGGGTGTCACTCTGACCAGTCTTGGCATACTGTTTGCATGCTCACAATCCCCTCTGATTACCCCGGCACTGCCGTCCTCTCTTCTCAACCTAACTGAGACGATATATGCCTAGCGGCTAGGATGCCATCTTTGTCCCTGCTCTAAAATACCTTCATCACTCAGAGCACATCCCTACCTCCTTTGACCCCCATGTTCCTCACTCCCAAAACAGCAAAAGGAATGGAGGCAACAGAGCCCTGGCAGAGTCAAGTCTGGGACTTTTACAGTTTCCTTCCCCCCTCCTCTTGATGTGGGTTAAGGATTTCCAATAAGGACCAAGTGTTGGAGGCTTAACACTGCAGTCTCTGGAGAAGCAGGCCAATTTCACACTAATCTTCCCCATGAAGGGAGAGAGCATCGGAAGCAAGAATTACATCAAAGAGAAGTTAATGCTGAGAAGCAGACGACAAAAAGGAGCTGCTTTCAGTTTCAAATGAATACACACAGCTGGATTAAGAGATCAGGCAGCTCAAAGCCTGTATCACAAGCTTTGGTACCCAGGAYTTAGCCAGCAGGGAAGAGTTCTGATCTGGGGGCTCTTTTGAAAGGAGAGGAGGGTCTTTAAGGAGCACTGCAGGTATTTGAGAAGAGCTGGGTAGAAGACAGGGAGGCTGATCTCTTGGTTTGGCCTCCGCTGACCTCTTCTAATAAATATCATGACAGACTCAGATAATGAGATGGGTTTGCGCAGCCTACATAGCTCCTGAAGCCTTTTGGTTAGCGAGAGGTTACCCTGTCATTTCCCCCTGCCCTGCGCAGCCCTCCCTCCCGCTTTGGTCTGGGGCATTGCAGTTGTGCAGGTCCTGAGATGCAGGCAGTCCTTTCCCTCATGGCAGGACGTGCGTTCAGCTTCAAATGCAACTAGCAAAAGCAGCCGAGCTCCCTGTAATATAAAACGCACCCTCCGGAGGAAAGGAGAGCAGAGGGTGATTGCAGTAATGAGTCTGTTGTCCCATTTTAAGTGGTGCTGAAGTGAGTCCCAGCGTGCTCCCCCCACCGGGAGGCTGACAGGTGTAAATCCCGCGATGAATGAAGGCACCGAGCCCTATAAAGCTGGTGTCTCTCCACGCATCTCCGCTCTGATTGACTTGTCGGCTCTCTAAGGCTGACTCTATCAGCTCCTTGCTGCCTCCAATTCCAGGTGTGATTTAGTTTGGAGATGAGAGGTGACAGTTAACATTGGTACTCGTCAGTGTAGATCAGACACAGTCACGCTGTCTTCTCCTGGCTCACTCCCTCGCCTCCTCCCCCATGCTCCCCACCCCTCTGGTATCTCCCACTCCTATCTGTTGCTCTCAATCTCCCTGCCTGTCTTCATCCAGTCCCTCTGTTTACCACCATGTCCTTTTGCCTCCCATCACCATTGCCAGAGCTCATCGTCAGTAAATTCTTCCCTTTCTCTTGTCTTTTCTGTCCCAGAATAACAGACTCCTAATGCCTTCTTCAAGGAAGCTTCTCTCATGCAAAGACTAGGAACAGCTGTTTTGGCTTGCCCTTTCCAGTCCCCTGTAAAGCTAAGCAAGTGGTATCTAGCAAATACTCTATTTGCCAATTTTAACCTATTTCTCCATTGATGGGTTGTTCATTCAAGTTGAATTCTCTTGAGTGTATTTGCTGTTTGGAATTCACCAAATGGTTTTGAGGAATGAATCTGGAAGAAAAGAGGGATTTTGCACTTGGTGTGCAAGACTACAACTGAATTGTTTGGTGTGGAAGGGCTCTTTGTAGTCCATATGCTGTAATATCTTAGAACAGCCCTACAACCAAGGTTTCTGACACAAACACTCAGATTTCATATCTGGAACTCCTCCTTGATTTAAAATTTCCAGTTCACCAAACATTTCCTGCCAATACCCACTACCTTATGGGAAAGGAACACAAGGGAAAGGAATACCACTTTTTATTAGAGTTAACAGTTGCAAAAAATCTTGGATGTATTCACACAGCTCTTTTTAGCCCAAGTAACTTTCTATTCTATGTCACTCTTGGTCTCCCATTTCCCAATCACGTTCAGTTTCAGTCCCTAGTACTTTAAGAGACAGGATTTCTTTAAGCCACACTAAAAAAGGCAACTGTTGCAGCATCACTGAATAGGAGGTAACTCAGCGGACAATGCATTGGTTAGGTTCATCCTTTTCAGTTCCCAGTTCCCACCCTTCTAATTTTCAATAACTTTTGTAGCTGATTCCCAATGAGGTATAATCTTTTCCTCTTTTCCAGGGGGTGGTCACCCATCATCACAGGCTTCACTGTACCAGAGAGTTTGCTCATAAATTTACAGATTACTTAAGCTGGAAGAGACTGAATGGACATTGTAGGATGGGATGAGAATCCAAAATGACCTTGACAAATTGCAGAAAAGGTCTGGAAGAAAGGAGGCAGGTCAGCCACAGCACCACACTCAGCCATCAGGTAGGAATAACACAAGCAGATGCAACTATACAACTAAACAGAAGGTGAGAGACTTGCAGAGCCACATTGCCTCAGCACAGGACATATCACATGCATGTTGCACTTGGAAGTGATAAAGGAGATGGGCTAAAGCTCACTTAGAATACTCCCTCTCCAGTACATCTGAGCCTGAATAATTAACTGCACAATCATGGGTCTGGAGAAGAATCAGATAGGTAGCAGCACTATAGAAGTGGATGTAGGGAGAAACAGTGGGTCACATGTTGAAGACAAATCCCCATGCCAAGCTGTTCTGAAAAGGCAAACAAGGTACTGGGCTGTACAAACAAGAGAACAGCCTGTAAGGCATAAGAACTAATCCTTGTGCTTTCCCTAGTGTTAATAAGGCCTGAGCTGGACTTCTTGGCCCTTCCTTGTTCCTGTCTGGACACTGAAGTTCAAGAAAAAAAAAAGTAGATGAGCCAGAAGGACCCAGGGAAGTTAAGCAAGAATGATTGGAGATCTAGAAAACCTGGCCTGCAGGGAAAAGGCTGTAACTGGGTTTGTTTAGTCTAGAGAAAAAAAAGACCAGAGGAGACATGATTACAATCTTCAAATACATAGCAGGCTGCTTTGAAGAAGCAGGGTCTTTGGAGAGTAGGAGAAATTGTAGCCTTAAACTACACCAAGGGAGATTTAGAAATCTCGGAGAACTTTTTAGCTGTATGTGTAGTAAAGTCTTGAAATAATTTGATTAGAGAGGTTGTGGTAGCACCATAATTTTTCTTGAAGACCAAGTTAGGTAGCATTTGGAAGGAATCACATAGGTATCTTTGGGCTGGATTAGATGAATTTTCAGCGTTCCTTCCTGCTGTATTTTCTCTGAATCTGCAAATATATTGATGACACTCTGCTAACATGACAGGGACTACCCATAACACGTAGTCCCTTCCAGAAATAAACATCTGGCTGAAAATCTGCAGTAGAGCCACACTAGMATGTGAATGATAATAATATGAGGCATTAGCTAAGTCCTGTTTATGCTTCCCAGCAAGGCTATGATAAAATGAAGCAGAGAGGAGAAGAGCCACTATACATGTACCATGATGCTGCTGAGAATCTGAAGGAGTGTGTCCTTTTCTCTGCATGAAAGGCCAAGATGCATAATTTGGAGACTGAAGATTGCCTGCTGCAGATATTGTTGAGTTTTGTGATTCTTTCTAAGTTTAGGTATTTTAATGATAAATTAAGTTCTGAGCCCTTGAGCTTCAATGAGGTGTGACAGTAGTTCTGTCCAGGGCTGGTGAGAAAGACAATGTTTAGAATACAGTTATCCTTTAATTCAGACTGCACGAATAATATTTACTCTAGTTTATTCAGTGATATTTTTCCTCTAACCATGAATTATTCCTCTGGCTGCCCTTAGAGCCATACCAGTGTGGAAATAGTAATGATATGAGAAGCTACTGAGGTTGGTTGGTTCCTTCTTGTTTGGTCTGGTTTGGATTGGTTTAATTTTGTTTATTTCAGGTAGCTTTGGCTCTCTGACTTCTATACGTAACCACTCATTCTCAGTAACCAGGAGGTACATGAACAAGATACATCCCTGGCCTATGGATCACCAAGAAGTTCCATCTCTTCCTCTGAGAGAGGAATAGAGCAACTCTGACTTACATATTCAACCCTTGAGTCTGAAGGGCTGTCATTCCCTGTACTGGCAAACAACGTTAGTCAAAAGCTCAAAGTGGCACTAGGTACAGCTGTCCACATCACCATCCTCCAATTACAAAAGTTTAGGGGAAGACCTTAGTGGTGCACATCTGCATGTTTCATGAATTTCCCTGTGACACACTGATGACAGCCACTGTTAGAGGCTGGATATTGAACTAGATGGACCACTTGCCTACTCTGCAGGGGTGTTCCTGCATCCCTCGATTCTGAGTGTACCACAGCACAGTACTGCATGTTCTTCACCACCTTACCACACATAGTCCAAGGTCCTAATACTAAACTTCAGGCTTGTCTATAGTGAGAGATACCCATGCTATCTGTGGCTCACCAAGACAGTCTGAGTCATTGAAAACATGGGAACTGGAAATGCTCCCATGTATGCTCTTGGAAACTGGAGGTTGGGAGCTCTCAGTCCTAGCCTAGGGAACACCTTGACGAAGTGGTTCCCAGTTACAAGAAGAGCAAACTAGAAATTCAAGTTTAAGCAATGGAGCCTTAGGAAGGCACAAACAGAAGCCATGGGAAAACTTGGATACCCTGGAATTGCCTAAGTCAGATCAGAGACAGAAACAGTGAACTCTGAAGTATTCCCACGATCTTCTCAGTTCTTACCCCAAAACTCAGCAGCGCTGGAGCCTGACCATACTCATGACTATACTCACAGCTAAGACGTTTCTCAACGTCATCTTAACCTCTCCAGCCCCTATCTGCCAGCCAGCATTCTTAATCTTTCCATTGTCAGAATCCAAATTATTTCTCTCATTTATATGGCTATATGACAGCTGTCCTCCTGTTCCATCCAAAATCCTGTTCTCCAGGATAGAGATATGTACCTCTCAATCTGTCTTCATCTACTTTTTCCTCATTCTTTGCGCTACTGAAGATCCCACCTCTACCTTCAGCCAGAAAGGGGACATTCAAAGATATAGCCTGCGTGGGAGACTATTTACCCAGGCAGCCTCATCTTGTCCACAAAAGTCTCCAGACAGGGGAATTGCAGAAGGAAATGGGCAATGTCAGCACAGAGCACTGAGTGACTGAGCCTGCCAACTTCTCTGTCAAATCGCCCCCAGCAGAGCACACATGCATCTCATTTTTGAATGTCTGAAGGCACTCTTGCTAGTGTTGTGTTGTCAGTGTTGGGATGCAGCAGCAGAGGGAACTTGCAACATTTTAAAGTGGCCAAAAGCCTCTCCAAACAGAGGGCTGCTTCCTGGTCCCAGCAGAGATCCCTGCAGCTTTCCAAATGCCCTTTCTCTCTTTCTGGAGGCTAGAAGTTCAGTTTGGGGAACAGACTGGGCTTTACACTTCCTAGTTTCTCTCAAAAACAGAAAGCCCCTGCCTCCCATAACCCCACTGCCTGCTCTTGCCTTGTGTCCATCCACTCCCCCTCCCAGCTCCAGCACCTCCCTCCCCACCTCCAGCCCGGGTGACGATCCATGAAAGCCCCCAGCAGTATGTCACGGGAGTGATAATTACATCCCCCACTCGCATCATGCCGCCTGCTGCTGACCTCTCACCCCTCCTCTCTTTTAATCACCCCCTGGCATCAGTCACTCTGACAGGGCACCGGCACAAGCCACGTGACCTGTCAGCCCGGGGACATGACTTATAGGGCCCGGCTGGTGGACAAAGGGAAGGGAGATAGGCAGCATAAATCTCCAGGGCAAATAAAAGAGAGTGATGGGGCACTCTGCCGGGGCCTGCGTTAGCAGATTCTCGGCCTCTTGTTATTCAGCCCAGAGTTATGGTGATGAGGAAGTGGCCGAGAGTGACACGCGCTGGTCCCAATCAACCTTGCAAAACCTACAGAGACCTAGAGGAGCCTTAATGTCACGCATGGCTGGAGAGCCCCAACGAGGCAGGCTAGGGCCAGGGGAGCAGCCAGAGCAGTCCCCAGCCACCAGAGGCATCTGACCAGCAAAAGATTCAGCTGTCAGAGCAAGGCACTAAGTCACACAGAACAAGGTCAAGGGACCCCGGAGTTGTACCTCTCCATCTCTACTGAGCTCAGCTGCAGCAGGATTTGTGCATCAGAGCACCCACCACTGGCTCAGGACACAGGTTTCTCCCCAGCCAACACATTCCTCCAAGCTCCCCGCCAGTCCTCTGCTCACCTGCAGGCTCCCCTGCCATATGTCTCCTTTCCACCTGCTCACTTGCACTCACCTGTTGCTTGGTAGGATGAAATCACTGCTGCATCAGTCAGCTGCTGCCATTACAAAGATACAGGACATCTGGGATTTCCACAAAGGAGCAGTCCCCCATCACTCGTCTGCTGGGACAGAATTGGTCCTCTTGGGACTGCAGAGACCTTTTACTTCTGTACAGGGCACAGGAGGGAGTGTGGTCCACTAACACCTGCTGTGTGGGTGCTGCAGTGGACAAAGGGCACCAGAAGGACCCATCTGGATCATCAACTCCATCCTATGACAGTCACCACCCAGGGTCCCTACAGGTCATCTTGTCCCCCTCATCCATGTATTCCTCAGGAGGGAAAGTGGCAAGGGAGAAGTGAYGTCCCCAGTAGTGCTGTAACTAACTCCCCTAGTACTGCACCTTCAGAGAAGAGAAGTCCAGGAGCTTTAACCCAGAAGGTGTAGGAAGAAGAAAGAAGCCCAGAGGTAAGAACTGAGGGCAGTTTTGAATATACTGGAGGAGAAATTAGGGAGAGGGAAACACCTGGGAGGAAGACAGGAAAATTTTAAGTACATTTTCTTTCATTTGTTTAAAAACTGAAAGTGATATCTGAGATTGTAGCTCTTCAGCTGAAAGCCAAAAACATCGATAGCTTTCCCTTGTGCTTCGAGGAGAAAAGTAATAAGCCCATTTCCAGCTTTGGGTGCAGTTGTTTCTGACTGAACACAAGAAAGGTGAAGCCCAGTAACCCAGTAACCAGGAGGGATTTGGCTACACAAACATCTTTATCCAGGAACCACCATGTCTCAGGTGCTCAGAAATGTGAAAACACTGGGGGCAGAGCAGGAAGGCACTGTGCAGACCTCTTACACTGGTGCCTTGTCCCTCTCCTGTCCTGCGCTGGCAGTGGCTCCTCTAGACTTCAGGTCTCATCTGCACCTTGCTGGTGAAAACACCAGCAAGGCCAGCTACAATGTTGGCTGTTCATGCTGTGTGTAAGCACCACCTTTGACCATTTCCTCTTGCACTTCCCGAAGATCTACAAACTCACAGCACTTGCAGCGCTGCAGCAGATATCCTCTCATTTTTAAGAAATGCCGGTTGCTAAAATGAGAGGTGTGTCCAGGCAGTGATGGGTGAAGGTCTGCTTGTGCCATTCCCTGGGCCAGGGGGGGATGTTCCCCCGCCCCCTGTATGCCAAGATGTCCCTGCTCATATCCCAGGTGAGGGGCCCCAGACAGGGCTGTACAAACCATACAGCTCAGTGCTGCTGTCGCAGCTAAATGAGGGGGAGAAGAGAGGTGCTAAGACCTGCACTTGGACCAAACAGAGGGCTCACCACAGCCACAGCAGCATCCCACGCGTATCGTGTACCCTCCCCCCAGGAGTGCCCACTGCTGCTGCTCTCCTCTGTTTCCCCATCTCTGCCTGCAGCCCCCCAGCCCCTGCACAGCACAAGGCAGGGAGGGCTGCCTCCCGCACAGAAGAGACTTCAGCTTGGCTGGTACCTGGAGGCAAAACTGCTCAGCCCTGGAGACGAGACTGAACAGGGCCCCACACATCCCTCTCCATCCTTCCTGAAGGCCTCCTCTCCACCGGCAACTTCCCCCTGGGCCGAGGGGGAAGCCCTGCAGCCCCCAGCCTCCTCTCCAGCTGGGTCCTAGCCTCCGAGACAGGAGCACACAGCTCCCTACCCTCCTCCCCCCCATCTGCCTTTTAACGATGATGGAAGCTGCTGTCAGCGTGCAGCGACAGTAATAAACACTCTTCTTAATAACACAGGGTGTCCCTCTTATTAAAATGAATAGACTTCGGTGGTGTAGCCAGGCTGCCTGCCTTGCAGCCCGGTGTGGACAGCAACCCTCAAGCAAAGCAGTTTATCTGCTGTAATTACTACAGCAGCTTCAGCTCCAGGACATTCCTGGTTATGGCACTGTACTGTACCCCCAGGCAGAGACACAGGTACATGGACAGACCAAGGTACCTACCAACACATGGGCACACAGAGAAATGCAGGCAGCACACAGAGAAATGCAGGCAGCACACAGAGAAATGCAGGCAGATAATTGCCTGTGTGCCTGCAAACACATACAGGAATCTCTGAGATGCACAGACACAGCGAAGTAGGGTTGCATGTATCCACAGCCAGGCTTTTAGGCATCCTAAATCCCACTGAAACCAGCAGCAGCAGCTGGTGTCACTCTTTCTGCTTCTCTCGTGCATAACAGGTATATTAACACACGTGTGCATAAACCACACTGCACTGAAAGCAGGTAGAGGAAGGCAAATGCTTGGTCTGTGGGTGAGAATCCCCTCCTCCACCAGCTCACAATGTATCTGCTCAATTTTTCCTGTTCCCTAGTCAATGGGAGGTCACAGGATAAATGTATTTCAGGTTTTACATGCCAGTGCAACATGTTGAAAAGAGCTGATGTGGCATCCCTCGTGTCCACTCTTTCTGGGTTTTGCATCTCAGTTAATGTATTGGTTTCTCCCCCATGGGGAAGCTGTCCATTTCCCAAGCACCAAATTCAGAGGCTCTCTGTATCCCAAGTACTGACTGTCTTTCACCCTACATGCTGTAGTCAAACACCAAGTTTGGGATTCATGGGACAGGGAAGGAAACCACCTGACATGATGCTTGCCAGTGGTTCTTTTGGAGGTACGTTTGGACTGGCTGTTATGCAGCAGCCTCTCTGCACGCTTCCTGGCCTGGAAAACCAAAGCATCTCCCTCCTCTGCCAATCTAGTTTATTTTCTCAACCTTTACTAAGCTGGCTGGTTCTGCAAATGTGCCCAGCACTGACCTGAGGCTACATAGAATCATAGAATCATTAAGGTTGGAAAAGACCTCTAAGATCATCAAGTCCAACCATCAACCCATCACCACCATGCCCCACTAAACCATGTCCCTAAGTGCCTCATCTACACATCTTCTAAATACTTCCAGGGATGGTGACTCCACCACTTCCCTGGGCAGCCTGTTCCAATATTTAACCACTCTTTCAGTAAAGAAATTTTTCCTAATGTCCAATCTAAACCTCCCCTGGCACAACTTGAGGCCATTTCCTCTCGTCCTATCGCTAGTTGCTTGGCAGAAGAGACCAACATGTATGTGGAAGAAAAGCTGCACTGGAAAGCACTTTCCTCCTTTGGAGCTCCCTCAAACAGAGATTATCCAAGGGAAAAATCTATCAGAAAGACAAATGACAGTAGCACGTCCCAATATCTGCTCTGCTGCCATCTCAGAGCAGTTCTCTGGGCTGCAGAGACCCAGCAAGACCAAATCTGGTCCACTGCATCTCACCCTTCCAGGAGCGAGCACAGAGGAGCAGTCCTCAGCTATTGCATCATTTCTCTGCACCTTCAGTGCATTCATGCAGGTTTCTGCATCACTGTCATCATCAGGCCCCACAGGACTCATGCCTTCACGGGACTCCAGCATTCAGGAACACCTAACTCCATCTCACCTTGCAGTGCTCCTCACAGAAGAGCCCACAGCAGGCAGCAAAGCTAGCGGTAGGCAATTTAGCAGATTTAGCAATGGGGTAGAATAAAAAAAAATTTGATTCATGTGCAGCCAGGAGAAGCAGTTGGCAGGACCTCACCATGAAGAACCAGACTGAGGTATGTCTGGCTTTATTATCTGTGAGAGACTGGCATCTGTAAGCTCTTCTTAGAAAATATTTCTGGCATGGGATATTACAACCTCACTGTTTTTGCTGGTGTTTAGTACAGCAAGAGAGACTAGAGCAGTGGAGCAGATAAAAAAAAAAAGAAACAATGGATGAATGAACCAATCTTTTTCAGCCAGTGACTTCCTGGGCTCAGAAGTCAAATGCATCACAAGAAAGCTGCAGACATGCTGTTTATTCACATTTTCCAAGTCACTCATATGCCACGTCCTGAATTGTCTATCTTGCTGCTCAGTGGAAGGTTAGCAAGGATATATCGGGGGGAACAGTTGATGAATGCAAAATAAGACAAGGATCTAATCTAAAAGGCTTCCAAAAGGTCAGTAGTATCCCAGAATTGGTATCTCTAGCTACCTGCAAACTGACTACACCACCTCTGTCAACAGTACTTCCACCTTCCCAGGCCCTGGCAGGGATGCTCCAAAGACCACTTACCACCACCAGGACTAGATTTCCAGATCCACATGGCTTGCCTTGCTGAATCACTGCCACCAAGGGCTGCAGGTCAGGTTGGGGGCTGGTGGCGAGGCTGCTAGCCTGGGCTTTCAGAGCTGCAAGCCTGTGTTGGTGGAGGGGGCTCAACCAGCAGAAAACAGCTCGGAGGAGACTGGGGGAGCACTGACAGAGCTCTGAGGGACAGCCTGGCTTTGCACTCTACCTCGTCCTATCCATGCCTTACTTAAGAAGCACAAACATTTCACCCACTTGTCATCTAAAAAAAAAAACAAAAAAAAAAACAAACAATCACAAGCAAAGAAAATAAGGGAGAAGGTTGCACAAGAAGCTGAGCATAGGAGCTGGGCAGAGCTAGGAAAAGTTGCAGCATACCCTTTGCCCCAGCTACCAGTGATTTTACACAGGGGACGTGCAAGCTCAACACGGCAGCAGGGCTGAGATAGAAGCCGCACAAGTCCACTTGCCCACTCCCAAGGCTGCTTCTGGCACGTTCAGTGCCTGCAAGGCCAGGCCAGCTACAGGAGCTGGGTAACCCCTGCCCTGGACAAAACCACCCTGCAGGACCACTCCTGAGGCCAGAGGCTGTTGGAGGGGTCCTGACACTGATGCATTGCCTGCAGTGGTGATGGCTGCTGCATACCATCGCATACAGAAAAGAAAACACAGTATAGAAACAAACTTTCYTTCCCCTGTTGAGAAAGCAGTTGAAGCTTCATTCACCACAGCACTGAGCCCAGGCACTCACATCAAAGGGAAGTGCTGGTGTCTGGAGTCACTGAGCTGTGGCTCATTGCCTGTCACCAAACAGCGCACGGAAAACGCAAGAGGGAAAGAAGCCACAGTGTCCTGAGCAAAGTGTTTGTCATAGATGAGGATACTCCAACTCCTGAACAGCTCTTGTGCTCCAGGTAGCCTGCAGAGGAAGATTTTGCTTGAGGATGTTGTTCACCATTGCTACAGTGAAGTGAGACATACGGGAGAGCGGACGGCCAATCCTCCAAAAATCATGGCACCAGTAACACCATTCCCCTCCTTCCACTGGTGTCAGCTCCAAAGCAGCATCAAGGTTTTGCTGCTGGTGCTCTTTGCTGGTGTGCTGAAGGGCTTTGCAGCACCCATCAAGCACACAGGAGTTGCAGAGGCATGGGCATGGAAGGGCAAGCTGAGACCCACGGCCGACAGCCTGGCCAGAGGATGAGGAGTCAGGAGACGACCAGCTCTTAACCAGCTCCTAGAAAGCTCAGACCATGGTTTTGGCAAATCACTTTCTGAGCAGATGCCTGGGTGGGCTGACCGAGGGCAAAGGGCTATTGATGCCACCCAGCTGCAGGGTGCTGGGAGGAGATGGAAGCTTGGGAGAGCTGAGCAACAGAAGGCAGATCCCAGACAGAGACACTCTCAAGCAGCTGACATCCAGAGAAACTGAGCCAGGAGAATTCAGCCCTATGACTTCGCTGGGCTCACATGCTCTATGAGGCTGTGACATGTCAAGAAGCAGATGAAGAAATTATTCTGAGCAAGTGTATTTTTCTCCCATTGCCCTGCAGACAAGCACATACAGATAAAGAGAGACCTCTAGTGATGCTGGAGGGACTCTGCCTATCCTCCCCCTCCGAGCATCCCTCACAGCCAGAAACAAATGTCTCGATTGCTCTGACTAGTGCAGTAACCGCCTTCCTCCTGAGCAGGAGAAAAACAAGGGCTGATCACAAGAATATCCGCTCATCCACAGAGGAGGTGGAGAGGTGGTACTCAGAACAGGGGAATGACCATGCCAGACTGGGCAGTTTCAGAAAAACTAATGAAAGTGAAATGGGCTCAGGTCTTGCCCACACCCTGCCTCTCCAGTTGCAGCTGCCTAAGCTCCAGCATGGTCCTGGGATCGGGCATATGATTCAGTAGGCATATAGAAGGTGGGTAATTGCCAGTGCTGGGAGATGATGTGCAGTTCAGCTGCAATTTGGAACATGGGCCTGAAGTTCTTATTCAGGCAGAGAGGGAGTTCAGCAGCTGCCAGCTCAGCATGGCAGGAGGCAGCAGCAAGGAACAGCAGGTCCCTGGCTGAGCCCAGCCATGCCGGGAGGCACTGTATCCCCCTTGCACAACCCTAACAATTGCAGCATCTCGCACCCAGCTGCGGGACGGAAGAGTGTTTTTGGCTCTTGCTGAATTCAGCCTCAAAGCCCTAGTGTCCAGGTGCGGACAGGAAGGATGACAGACTGTGCATAAGGGCATGTTCATGCCAAGCATCCCATGCCCAGCACAAACAGAGAGAAGGCAAGCAAACAACACTGTTCACCTTCCCAACTCTCTGCACCAAGAAGGGCTGGACACAGAGCCAAGAAAAGAGTTTCTAAGTCTACTCAGACACAGAACTACTACATTGAACTTTCCCAGTATGAAAAGGGTTTGAGGGGACACATAAGGAGAAGAGGCAGATGCTAGGGACAGACTTGGCTATGGCACAGGCACAGCGATTGTGCTGTGCAATGTCAAAAAGCAGACAAATATACCTGTCCTGTTGCTCTCAAACCCAGGGCGAGAAAAGAAGGTAAGGGCTCCTGCCAGCCAGAAGAGAAGACCTCTCTCGCCTGCTCCTACTACCTTCTCCACAGCTCTGAGCTGCGATTACTCAATTAGCAGCTCCTGTAGTACCTTCCTTCCACTCAGCAGTCTCTCCTGTTGCCCAGCCAGCATGTAAATCAAAAAGGAGCAGCTCTTTCCCTGGGCTTTCTTTTTCTTGTGCTGGTCCAAGCCTCGGTGACCACCTGTTGGGAGAGGGGGCAGTCGTATTTTGTGGGAATGTTTTATTTTCTGTGCTGCATGAAGAGTAATTGTGGAGGGGAGGGAGAGTGCGAGCACGAGAAAGCATGTGTGCTGCCAGCCAGGCCGATGTCCTTGTCCCACAAGGTTATGGATCCATTTTAGCTCAAATAATAATAATAAAAAAGCCTCATAGAAGCAAGGGATTCATAAAACAAAACATGAGCTGGGCATTTGGCAGCAGCTGCCCATGGAGTGGGAAGCACAAGTTCAAGTCTGGAGGTAGACAAACTCTCTGTAACCTGCCAGCAGCTCGGAGATTTCAGGGAGATGGCAGCGTTTGCGATAGTGTGTGCACGCATGTGTGCACACATGTATGCAGAGATAGCTGGCACAAGCCCGCTTTCTCTTTCCCTGTGTACTTCATTGATGTTATTTCAGATACTCAGTCCGGCAGAACTCAGAGTTTTTGAGACTGAGAAGCATATCTGATCCAAACGGGAGCAAGGTAAGAACAGCCTGCATGGTGATCTCCCCCTCTGCCCTGCTGTGTCCCAACACACTTCCCACTACAGCAGAAATACAGCTTTTTAACAGCTGCATGGGACATTTGCACAGAGTGTTTCTCTTCCCTGTTTAGAGGACAAACATTATGAAGCACAGAATAACAAAACAGCTTATGCCTGAGACAGAAGAGCCTCCCCTGCGAGAATTCAGAAAACTTTGGGGATTCGCAAGTGTACTGATGAAATCCCAACGGGCATGTGAATATTTGCAAGTGATAAATAAGGCCCTGAGGACCAAATTCAAGATTTTCTGAAAACAACAACGACAGTACACTTCATTTTGCTTCATATATAGTGAGCTCTAATAACAATTACTATTTCTTTCTTGTAACAGGCATGCATGACGCTTTCCTGACTGCAGGGGACATCTTGCTTGCTCATTTCTAGTGCATCAGGACAGAGACATTTAGATCAAATGCAAAGGGATCTGGGATGAGTTAAGACTACCTGGTACTTTGGAGGAGTCAATTGCTTAATAAATTATGGGTTAGCCAAAAAAAGTACTGACTAGGTTAGAAATTCAGCCAGTGTTGTTGAAAGATAAGATCTATTTCTTCCTGATAGGTGTTCTTACATTAAAAAGCCCTGCAGTTAACTAGGGAAGCTGAAGGCAGGATCCGAGCAGTTGGGGGGAGGTTCTGAGTTTACTGCTCAGAGTGCAAAGGATTAGGCCACTGTCCAATGTCCACAGCAGCCTAGACTGTAAGTGGCTTTTGCCCATCAATTCTCCAAGCTTAGCATCTCCAGGCTAGAGGTAACAAAATGGAAGAGCGAAAAGGAATGGGAACTGAGGACCAATCAGAAGTGCTTTTCTAAAAGAAACCCAGCCATCCTTAGTCCTCTAGAAACCTCTGAGCAAAATTGTGAGAAAAGAAGACATCATTACCTGGACTTCCAAAAAAATAAGTCATTGTCTTGAAGAGGCTGCTGCTGAAGCTAAGCCATGACAGGGTAGAGGTGACAATGAAGTTCTGGCATTGGATTAGAAGAGGAAGGAGCAGATTGCTAATCTTGGCATAGCTGAGGAACAGCTTTGGGATACCAGGATGTGACCTCTTAGAAATGCTGTTTGATGCATTTGTCAGTGCTTAGGGGTGAGCAGAGCAGTGGCAAGATTTGTGGGTAAAACCTAGCTGTATTAGCAAATCCAGGCCAGAGAAACAGGGAGCTTCAGAGAGATGGATGACAGCAGGCACACAGAATGCTGGTGGATGCAAGGCAGCACACGTTCAGTTGCATGTCTTCATCAGGCCAACTGCAGTTGGCAATTTGTGTCATGGAGCAGTGAGGACAGGCTGCTCCTAAGGGAGGGTGAGCTGGGAGCCAAGGGTGATCCCAGCCCAGGCAGTGCCCTCACTGGCCAAGGACAGTCCTGCAGCACCTAAGCACAGCAGGC
The DNA here is from genome assembly GCA_035582835.1 of Phoebastria nigripes. Lineage (NCBI taxonomy): Eukaryota > Metazoa > Chordata > Aves > Procellariiformes > Diomedeidae > Phoebastria > Phoebastria nigripes. The sequence goes on along the minus strand of JAYKAV010001022.1, from coordinate 1,527,214 downwards.
AGAGGCAGGTGTTGGTAACAGGGTCCATTCACAGGCCCAGACAAGGCAAAGTAATGAACCAGCTCTAGGGCTCATCCAGGGAGTCCCACGAGGAGCAGCAAGAGATAGGGCTGGAGACATCGCTGCAGCATAGGTCTGAGGTCTGGCCAGGAGCTGAAGCTAGAGACAGGCAGATCTACAACACAGCTCAGGAAGAGAGTGAGTGGCCCAGGCTGAGCTTAAATGGAGCCCCTGGGGAGAGGGTGTGGGTGGGGGCCCCAGGTGAGACCACTCAGGGCAATTAAGGCCTATTGGTGCTATCAGGACCCTGACAGTTTTGCTTAATATACAGACCCCCTTCACATGGGGTAGGATCACACATAGGGAGTTCATGTGGAATTGCCCTTCCGTGCTAGCTGGCCCTTAGTGACAGCTTTCCTTATATGCTCCTGTAACATCTGTCTGCCTGCACTCATGATGGGGAACATGTGTTCACATCCCTCAGGAAAGGATTTAGCACCATCCAGGCAACAGCATTAGGGGGAAAAAAAAAAGCAACCACAAAAAAAAAAGGTAAAAAACACCAATTCCCTCAAACTGCATTAAAAATAACGCAAATGCATTTCCACTTCCCCTGAAGAATAAAAAAAAGGCCATGTAATGGGAATACCTCTTACTGTAGTGCATAACTAGCCTGTAGGAGTTGCCGATGGTATGTGGAGGATGTAAGCCCAGAAAAGGCTCAGACACTCGTGCGGTTTAGGGGAACACCCACAGTTACGGCAGGCAGGATTTTAAAAACAACACGTAATTTGTGAACCTTCCTGGTCGAGGGCACGTGGTGACCACTAAACAGCTTGGAAGGAGGAAGACAGTACTCTCTGGGTAGCTTAGCCCCTAATTGTCCATTATAGCATTTCTTGGCCTTTTTTTCCTAAAGTCTTCAATTGTGGCCACCCTGAGCACTGGGGAGGCAAGTCAGTTTTCTCTGCCTGGGCAATTCACGTGCTAAGGGATTGCTTTTTTTCCTCAGCACTCCAAAAGGTGCTGCAGGATCAAACAATAAAGTGTATTTTCTGTCCTGAGGAGTAAGCTGTGCAGACGGGAGAGAGCATGAAACCAGGCAGGCAGCCGGGAACGGTGATCAGCAGAGAGCACAAATGCAGCACAGGGGCTCGTAAATATAATGTTTTGCTGTTACTCTGGAATGGCAAAGACACGTCCTTGTAGGAGCAAAACTGTACAGATTGCTTTATTATTTTCAGTCCAATGAAATTAGCTGGAGTGGAGGGAGAAGTGGGGGAAACAGCAGGGAGGAACAGCGGGGACGGAGGGTTAGTACCACGAGGGCGCCCTGTGCTCGGGGTTGCACAAACCCCAGTCCCAAACCCGCCAAGCTGGGTGATGCCTTGGAAGCACAGTGTGGCCGGGCAAATTTGGGGTCTGACCTCGCAGCCACGGCAGGCCTCGCTGGCGCCCGGATGGACGTCTGGCAGCAGGGACCCTCCAGCTCGCTGCAGGAGGCTGTGTGGAGCCTCCAGCTCCCTGCTGCTTCTTCGCATCGCTGGGACCCCACAGAGCCCCACACCTCTCCCTGCCCCTTCCCTGGTCTGTGGTCCACCCTGCTCCCCTCCCTGGAACCGAGAGCAATGAGAGCCCGCACTCACCCCATCCATCCACCCCACGGGCTCTGAAGGAAGCAGCACAGTGATTGCCATGCCCATAGGCACGTTGGTCACTTATTCCCCTACTGTATTTAGTGATTTATTTATTTGATGTAGAAGCCTTTGCGTGCTCCCCCCACCCCTCATCTCCTTTCGCCATCTGTCCGTTCGTTTGGAAATCTGTTCCAGCTGACCTCGAGCTGACCAGCACTTCCCTCTTCCCTCCGTCCTGCCATGGGCTCCTCCAGACGTCCCCAGCTCAGCTCAGGGGCTTTTAGCTGACTATGCAAATGTTGCCCAGCCAGCTGGTGTCTGCCTCCCAGAAACACATGTTCAAAAGCCCCCTGGACGGCCAGGGGGGAGGAGGGGGCAAGTCCCTGTGCCCTGGCCTGGGGGCTGCGCAGAGAAAGTTACTTAGCCAGGAATTATTCCACAAACAGATGGGAGGAGGGAAGGAAGGCTGCGGAACAGAGAAAATAAGAGCACAGTGCATCTGTGTGAGCGTGTGTAGGTGTGGGTGTATGGGGGTCCCAGGCGAGTGTGTGGGAAGCGCAAATGAAATCACTGTGTGAAGATGGGTGCTGGTGGAAGGGGTGTGTGAGAGAGATGTACAGATCAGGGGAGGATGTTGCTGATAGTTTTATGGCCTTCTCCTCCTAATGGCATCTTCTGCAGCATGCAAAAGGGGCTCTAATAGCACAGCATAAAGGAGACGCAGCTGTCAGAGGGCCAAACAGCACACCCAAGGAAACAGCCCCCCAAGAGACTTACTAAAGCAAGGCAAGGCCAGGGGGGCTCATTTAAATTATTCTTCAAGAGCTCCCTCTTCTCTCCATCACCTAACATATGACCGTCCACCTAAGATCTCTACGTCTCCATGGAGGAAGAGGGTGGAGATGCTGAAACTGGAGCTGAGGATTTGGGGAGGGATTTGGGACTGAACCAAGGAGGAAGGGAGCAGAGGAGCATTACCACAGCAACCCACCAGGGCTGATAACCACTGTAGGACATACATGGCCAGCCAGAAAGCCACTCATATGCAGCAGTCCAGCTCACTTGGGTATCTTTGCAGGACACAGGCTGTGACACAGTCATTTCCTGAAGTGCTGGCAAGGAACAGGATTAACGTCATGATGCCTGCTAGGTCTTTGCCATGCATAAGGTGAGAGAGAAAAGAACAAAGTATTCACAGTACCTCTTATGACCTCCTCCACCAATTATGGACCTCCTCAGCAGCTCTGCTGCTGCACCCAAAGGCTAATGCATCCTCAGTTTTTCAGGCAGAAGGGAAAGGTTGGGTGTCTGCATGTAATTATACAAGGCTTGGACACTCTGTCCACAAAGTAGAGAAACTCATTTTCTTTACCTCTTTCAGATGCTCTCCCTCATCTGACTTCAGGTGTCTGGGTATTTTCTTCTGGGTATTTACTGATAACATTTGAGCAGGGGGACACCAAGTCATATATCACTGCCCTCTCTAGGGTAAAGAAAAATCAGGAATATTGGCTCTTAAAATTTAACAAGATTTTTCCTTGTAATAGCAGTTAAAACTAGAAGAAGCCAAGGTACCTCTCCCCAACCTGAATTTTTCCTGTCACAACTGCAGCTCTGGCCCTCTGATAAGGACCCCTTGGGCTCCCTGGGAGAAGGCAGAATGGCAGCTCCAGATGTAGCTGACAGATGATGCTCTTCCTGGCCATAGGCAAGAACTGTGAAATGGTGAGCTGCCAGGAGCAGCTTAAGGAAGAAATGCAGAGCATGTGTGCAAGGGAAACTGGGAAGTTACAGCATCAATACAGAGCGTAGGGGAGCTGCTGGACATTGGATATGTCTCCTTTGTATCCTGACCACAGGTGACAATGCAGCCTGTCCCTGAGTCAAGCCTAATGGTTGAGAAAATGTACATCGTGTGAAATAAACCCAGGCAGTACCACGTGTTTCTTTCCACTGAGATTAACAGGACACCAATGAAGGTAACCAGGGCTGAGTTTGTTTCCCGAAATGTACTTGAAGTCTGGGGTAAAAAGACCCACTGTTCAAGGATGGAATGGACTGGTCCTGCTCACATCCGTGTCCATCTCACCTGGATTTAGAATGGCTCCCAGGACGTCACTGGGTTTTCACTGGGTTTTAGAAAGACCGAAGTGGAATATGTGAATGGATACTGCCATTCCTTAGGCGTGTGTTTGATGTGGTTGGGTTTGGCATAAGAAATAAAAGGGGGGGGGGGGCGGAGTTTACTGAAAAAGAAATTTGGGTTATTTTTGCACTATGGCAAGGCTCACCAGAGGCAAAGCTAGGGGAAATCACAGGGCAGGTCAGCAGACTATATGAGCATAGAACCAGATCTTCTTGTTTCACATATGCTAGATGCTGTGTCATAGCTCTTGGTCATCCTAGAGATTATGGTGGAAGTACCTGACAGGCTTAGCTCCTTCAGGATCGGGGGCTTGGGCTAAGGCAGTCCTGTACTGGCTGATGCAGTCTTTGGAGCAGAGAGTGGTGGGTGCATGCTTCAGGTACTATAAGACCAGCTGAATGTCCCTGGACAGTTTGAGGCTGAGAGAGATGATCTTCATCACCAACCTGCTGTAGCCTCTCTGGGGCCTCTGACCCAACCTCCATGGCAGAAGCATGCCATGACAGGCTGTCGGGAGCACAAAATAAACAGGCTGTACTGGGTTAGTCCAAAGGGCCATCCAACCCAATATCCTGCCTCCAACAGGCAGACTGGGAGCAGTACTGGAACAGGGTGAGCACCATTGTGGGCTTTAATGTGAAAGAAAGAGAGACTGTATCCCACTTCTTCCAGGGCCAAACAAGCATCAGCTAAGCACAGCACGAAGCCAAAAAGAGCAGAAGTTACCTGCACTGAGTGTGCACCCATGTTCCTCACAGTCTTTGATAGGATCTTTGTGCCTTGTACTACAGTCCTCTCCTGAGCATCTCTCAGCAACACTTTTGTTGCTATGTGGCTTTTTCCTGGCAACTCTGATATCCTGAGATCAGAAGTCACCCACCAAACAGGGTAAGAAGGAAACCACATGGCTGCATCTACACTAGTGAATTTACCAGGGCACAGGCTCTAGCACTGGCACTCTTTGAACATGGGCAGGCTCCTGGCAGGGTGCTGGTCCCCAGCAGCTAGTGCCCTCCCAGGCACTGCCCGGCTGTGATTTGTGGGGGGAGCACAGGCAACACGCTGTTCCCCATAAGCAGAACAGAGGAGGCCTCATTGTGCTGTGGTGGAAGAGGTTTGGGGCATTTCAGCGTGAGCCATGCCCCACAGCTTGAGTTTGCTTGAATACACTTGTACAGGCATAACCGCAGAAGCCCGTCGAATGATACCAAAGGGAGCCCATTTCAAAGAGAAACTCAGAAACTGCAAATCAGTGGAGTGCCCTCTGATGCTCAGTGCTTAGCCAGACCCACCGAGCAAGAGCCAGCACCTGGGCCCATAAATCCTCAGCCTAACCATAAAACCAGAACTTGAGCATCCAGTTTAACATGGGCCCAGGGAGTCGTTCTCTCCTTCTGGCTGCCGGCATGCAGTACTGGCTCGGCCTCACAAGCAGCCGAGCTGCTGTGCGAGGCAGCCGGCAGCCCTCCCACCACCCCACCCCAGCTGAGCGGGGTGCAGGGTCCCCGCCAGGCTCCCCCGTCTCCGTGGGAAGGCTGCGAGGCAGAGCACGTGTGAGGAGGGGGAGCGGGCTGCATCTCATGTCTCCTCTCCCTTCATATGTACCTCCTGGTATGATTATTAGACGCAAATTACAGAAGATGTGACCCAAACGATCTTTATTTCTTCTTTCACCGAGTGGTGCCTGCAGGGTCCTGATTCTGAATTCCGTTTCAATTACCGATGCCATTTTAACACAAAGCAGCTTCTGTCTGCAATTACCGGCACTGACGGCGGCGCAGAGACAGCTCTAGTGGCAGAACACAAAAGCCTGGTATCTTCCGCCTGTTTAGAAACTTTCATTTGCTGTGATTAAAGGCAGAAGACGCGGGATTTGTCTGTCTGGAGAAGTGCACTGTATGCTGCACTGCTCCTTCGCGGTGCAGTCCCTGAGAAACCAGCCCTCAGCACTCACCTCCACGAATCACTCAGAAGGACTTTAACTGATGTTCCAGCCAATATTCTGCAGACAGACTGGCAGAGTTAACCCCATCATGCCTTAGCTTAGCAAGGAAACTCTCTGCTTTTACTGCTGGTAAAGCCGAACCGCAGAGCAGAGATGCTGGTACAGGCTGGGGTGCCGGGCGATGCAAAGATCAGTGTTTTTCTTTTACACTGGCAAGCTAAAGCACTAGTTAACAATTTACAAAATACCCTCTCTTCACTTGCAGCTGAAACGCAGCCTCCCGTAAATACAAGGGTAGGAAATGCTACATATATTCCTGGCACAAATTAACACAGGGAGAGGTGAAGAGGAATCCCAGAGCCAAATGAAACCGGTAACAGGAAACACACGTGTCTGCTGGAATTGGCAATTACCTAAGACAAGAGGGGGTGACACCTGAAATCCGTGGGACAGGGACCCAGCTTTGCATCTTGTTGCAAAACCAGCAGCTCCACCCGCACAGCATCCTCTGGTTCTCAAGCAAAATTCATAGCGACTGCAGTTTTGACAGCTAAAGTCAAACACAATGGAATTCAAAGAGTACATTTCCGTGCAGCGGCTGCACATCACTCCCTGTGGCTGTATCTGAGAGCCCCTTTTCTGCCTTGAGCTGGGGCACTGCCTGTGTGCTGACCCACCAGCAGCCACACACCCCCCAGGGTCACCCAGGCCCAGGGCCAGGGAGGCAGACACCGCCTCTCTTTTGCTCCGAACAGCCAGGTTAGTTTTTGCTGCTGCTTCTTCAGTATATGTGGCTGCGCCTCTTTGTCCTTCAGCCTCCTCCACAAGCTCATCTTGCTTGTGCATGAGCCTCGAGCTTATTCTTATCTTCCAGACCCATTCCTTCCTTTCTGTCCAGCCTCCACCAATGACATCTGCTTTGTCCCCCCTCATTCCCTTTTCCCACACCATCCATAATGTACCAACTATTTTCCATGTGCTCTTTAACACCACTGCTCTCAATGGAGTCTCTGCAGACCCAGGAAGAAGCTGATAGCAGGTGCTGCCAGCTGGTGAGAGGTGTTGTTCACATTTATTTTGTTAACCAGTTTGCTCTTTTTCCCCTTGCCTGTTCCTTGCCATGTGGTTTATTTTTCTCAGGCTGTGGTTTATTTCTTTCTCTTGTATGTTTGTTCAAACATGAGTGCACAGCACCAAGCGCACGTGAGCACTGCAGCGATGTGCAGTGTAAGCGTGCAGCCGGGGCAGCCCTGGCAAGCCTGAGCCCACACGGCAGGCAGAGATGCTGTATCCCAGGGAAGGCCGTGCTGCGGCTCAGCAGCAAGGGGTAGGTGGCTGACATGCCTCGGCTAGGTTGGCACGGGCATGGGGAACACCGGCCATGGAGGCCCTTGCTCTCAGAGGTGACGCGGTGCCCGGCCAGAGCTGCCGGCCCAGCTCTGTCCCCTGGGAGCAGAGGGACCCTCGGGAAGACACTGTCACCCTTCCCCTTCAAAACCCTCCCAGAACTTGCATGGATGGAACGAGTCTTGAGACTCTTGGCCACAAAATAGGATTTAAGTTGGTGGTTTGTAGGTCAGGAAGGCAGTTCGCACCCCCTTGCTGCACAGCCCCCATTGTCCAAGAAGCCCCTGGGGCCCCTCAGGCTGCATGGCCCTACCAGGGAGTAAAATGGGGACATTAAATCTCTCAACCCCTAATGACAGTGCTGGAAAGGTCTCTGCCCCAGCGGTGGCTGGTGTCCAAACTTCCGCTGGTTTTCCCCATCCCACCCTGTGGCAGGGCAGCTCGTTTCACATGGGGCCAGCCGAGCCACCGTCCCCGGGAGCCGGCGGAGGGTGAGGAGGGGCAATTTACAGCCGTGGTTATTGAGTGGTGTGTGAGCCGTTTGTCACGCTGAGCCCTGGCACCTTGTTCTACCTGTGTTGTGCGTGTTTTATTGGTGTTGAGCAGAGGGAGGCCGGAGCAGAGGGGAGTCTGGGAGGAAAGGCACTCAAGTGAAAAATGAACCGAGCCAAACAGGACTGAGAAAGAGAGAGGGAGAGACATGCAGGGGAAGGGGGTGAAGGGCCAGATTATAAAACACAAGACAAATGTCCCCACTGGCAGCAGGGTTAGGGAAAGAGAGAGAGGGAAGAAATGAGGGGGGGCAGGGGAGGAAAAAGAAAGAGAGAATAAAGACACTGCCTTGTGGCCAGCACTATCCTAGTGGGATCGGGGATGCACGTGTAGTCAGAAAAATAATTCTCAATTTAACAAAGCAAGAAGAGGGGGGTGGGAGTGGAGGAAAGCTACAGATCCAAATGGAAAGTGCCCCAGGGTGTCCAATCTGCTGGGTTTAAAAAAAAAATCATTTTGCCTCATCCCCCTCCTTCCCCCACCGGGGAGCCGTCTCCTTCCCCGTCCCCCAGCCGCCACCACCAAAAGGAGTGGGACTGGGGAGAGAGCAGAAGGTCTGCTTAGAATTTCACATCCCTTCCATCCTGCTCCCTCAGTGCTAAACTTTCAAGACAAAAATCATAAAACGAGGTGCTTTGTTGGTGAGGCAGATTCAGAGATCTTCCTGTTAGGAACAAGAAAGGGAAAAGAGAGACAGAGAGCGAGACAGAGAGATAGCTAGATGGAGGGCTGGCTTTGTGCTTGCAACAAGCCACTAAAGGTGCATTTTTAATTAAATTTATACAAAATGTGTCAGTTTTATCTCTATGTTTCAAACCTGACTCTTTTCTATCAAAGTAAAGTATTGATCTTCACTGCCCCAAGCTACCTGACTGAATTAAACAGAATAAATAGAAGAAGGACTGAAAGGGCTTAGAAACAACTGCAGAGGCGAATGTTTAATGGCTCCACAGTCATTTGCTGCAATTAAAAAACAAAACCGTTTAGAGGGGCTGTTAACACCTTGAAGTCTGAAAATCCTCACTTCAAAAAAGCCCCAAAACAGCTTCCAGGCAAAACATTTTAATTGCCATAAATACTTCCAACCTCAGCCATCACTGGTGCGTGTGCACATTGTACAGATAGACAAACAGATCCTGGGCCCAACAGGACAGAACCTACTCAGCTGGTGAGATATAGGTATGCTCTATACGGCACAGAGACACCTCCAGTCAAGAAAAAGCATGTATCCAGTATGACCCAGATACGTATCCACTTTATGTAAGCAAAAAAAACATTTATCAGAGAAGTTAAGGATGGACGTTTCAGACCCACACATATATTCCAGGTCTGTTTGCCTAATGTGATGTTGCCCATACTGAACATTGTTCTCCAAACTGGTCATACTCAATTGCATGTCATGCAAGTCACAGGCACCTTACAAAGCTCTCTCTGTGCCTGTCTTATGTCACAAGAAACCGTCACAGACTTTGTGCCGCAAGCAGTCCCATTCGATTAAGAACTAAGCGTGTTGGGGCTGGTGTACCCTGTGACAAGAGCCTACAGCCTCTGGGACAGACAGGGCCCACAATTTTGTTAAAGGCTCTTGACCATCATGTGAGTTTAAAGAAAAAAAACAACACATTTGCTTGGTTGATCTTAAGGTGATGTGGTACTGCATGACTTACCAAATCCTTTCTGAATGGCCTGTGCATCCCTCAGCATGGACATTTCCCATCGCTACTCTATGGTCCTCTTCTGCTGAGCTCAGCAGAAGAGCTTGATTTTGGGGACTCTTTAGAGAGAGACAGCAGCAGGCTGAAGAGCCCTATTGGATTCAGGCTTCCAGAGTTTGCATTGGAAAATAGTTTGGCACATCGACAACTATCCATTTCCCTGGGTTTTTCTGGGACGAGGGGAGCAAGCTTATGACAGGAAGCCATTTTTGCAGGAGATGATTACGGTTTCCTACCTCAGCAGGGGTACTACCAGGTGGGCAGTGTGCTGTGCTGTTCCTGGGGAAGGTGTTTTGTACAGAGACTATGAAGTTTTACTTTGTGTGTTTGAAAACCTGGACGGAGCTCTATAGCCTGAAACCAGCTTTTGGTTGAAAATCAAAAGAAAACAAGTACACTGGCCTTGTATATCATTTCAGTTAGTTAGTAAGTAATGTGGCTGAGGCACTGGATGGATGCTCGGAGGGGCTGGATTCAGTTCCTAGCTGTGTCACAGTCTCACTGTGGGACCCTGGAGAACTTGCTTTATCAGCCCACGACTCTGGTCCCTGTGTATGAAATGAAGAGCATCCAGTCCCCTTCACACAGGGACAGACAGGGTCTTAAGTCTTTGGCATCATGTGTTTGAAAGCCATGGAAGTGAGTAGGAGTATCTCTATGGGGCGTAGAGCAATATAGAGGGGTAATACCAGCGATGGCTTTAAAAGAGCTAGCTCAGATCCCTGAAGAAGAGGAGCCACAGCACTCAGCTGGGCAAATCCAGGCTGCTTCTCATCCATCTGGGTTAGACGAAGTTTCCTATCTGGACTAGATTTGAGCTAGCTCAGGTATAGCTACAATGGCCTGAACTGTTACCACCCATTTATTTACCGGGTTGATTCACCAAGCCATACAGCCATCTGTACACATAACCCCGCAGGCCACAGGGAGACACAAGCTTAACTCCAGTTTGGCTTTGGAGCTCGAAGCACTTAGAAGATTGCTTGACTTGGAGCAAATTCTTTGGCAACTTCCCAAGGCACTGTTCTGGCTTTGCAGGTAGTTCTAACGATCAAAGCAAGACTTCAGCCTATCACATGGACTGCAAGTCCATCTTCTTTGGCTGATTCGAAGTGTCCCACAACACCAAAAAAGGTGTCCCTCATCATTTCAGGGCCAAAAACCATCCTGAGAATTTTCCTTACTTGGATCTGAAGGGGGGACGATTTTTGCTGAAGGAGCAGGGTCAGATAATAAAAGCTCTGACCAGTTATTAATGCGCCAGTTTAGGCAAGTGAACTCTGCATTTTCTCATCTTTCAAACATTTTGTTCAACATTAAGTAATGATCATTCATTGTCTGCTATCAATAACTGGATACAAAACAGCCAGACTCTGTAGTTTATTTTCCAGCACTGGGTGGAAGAAAAGTGGGGGAAAAGATTTTCTGTGAGCAGCAGGACATTTCACAGGGAAGCAACAGCATGAATATCACCATGCACAATTCCTGCCTGTGGTTGTTACAGAATCACGTTTTTAAAGGATCTGTTAAGCCATGCGCATGGGTTTGTATGTGGCAGCTCCCTCACCAACATCTGAACTGCAGGTTAACGTTCATCCCAGTCAGCTGAAATGCTCAAAAGCAACAGAAGCACAGGGACAGAAACCAGCATCCTCTGCTTGACAGGATTTCAGAGCTACAGTCTCGCTTGAGCATCAGGAAGTTCTGCCCTATACCCTTCCTGGGCCCGCAGCCTCTCAGGGGTGAAACAGCCCTACAAATCTGAGCCACTTGCCATATTCTGTAGCAGAGGCTACATACGCGTTCAGTCAACGCTGCAACTTGTGCATCTGAAATGAACCGTTTGGGAACCAACGAATATGCATTTTTAGCGCTAAGGTTGAATACTCCTGCTGCTTACGGCCAAGCTCCTGCTGCTGCACTTCAGAGCATTTTACTTTGTTACGGACCCCTGATTAACACTTTCTAAGCATTTCATCCCCACACTGCAGTCACTTTACAGATTGCAATGAATGCAGATTTGAGTTTATGGGTTCATAAAAGTGTGAATTAGCACAACAATTTTCCCACAGCCTATTTGCACAGCCCTTCCTGGAGTGACCTGTCCCTTCAGAGAACACAAATATTTCAGCTCAAGCGAACTGCCTGGCAAGGCATTTTTAAGAGACTAGAATGAGATCTGTGGCCCCAGGAAGCAATGCCTGTGGGAGCACAAAGCAGGAGCATCACTGTGAAGCCCAGCACTTGCATCTCTTGGCAACATTAGAAAGCGCCGAGAAGCAAAGTCCTTTAGCCTTTAGCCCCTGTAGGAACTGCAGTGATCCCAGTAGCCCCGGCAGTGCCACCCGTACAGGATTTGAGCCTGGCATTGCTATTGCCACCATTCTAAGCAGAGAGGGGCGAGCAGAGCTCCCGTGCCTGCCTTGCACTGGTGCAGTGGTGCCTCTCACCTGCAGTACAGACGTAGTCGCACAACCCTGCACCAATACACTGGGTCAGACACAGAGACCCCAAGACGAGCACCTCACAGCGCCCCAGTGCTGTGCTTCTCCGCACACATGCGCCCTAATCTCTTCCAGCCTCTACTCCRACATCCCATATCTTTGTGCTGTGGAAGAGTGTCACCCAGTAATCATCTGCCCCTTTTCCTGGTCTCTGCATATCACTGGTGTGATCAGGCCTATCTCTGCATGGAGGAGGGGCTGGCTGACCAAATTTCTTTAATTAAAAGAAAAAGGATCAGGTTTATTCCAGATAAGCAGGCAGGATTAAAATAGACAGAAAGAATAGACAAGGGGCAGCTGTCAGCACTCCAGCCGATCGGCGTGATTATTAATAATGATAAGCAGGAGAAGAGGGCTAATAAAAGGGTAATGAAGTGGTCCTGAAAGTGACAGGAGATGGAGCCCGATAAGAGGGCCTGTGGCCCAGAGCTGCTCTGGCTCCAGCGAGGTCTGCACAGAGCAGCCTGATGGGGCAGACCCAGGTAGTGGGGCACCGAGAGGAAGGGTTTCATCCCCCCAGGGACCACAGCAGAGAGATTAATGGGCTCGGGAGCTCTGGACGTCAGTGTCATGCAGCATTCATGACTGAATCAATCAGGATGCTTCCTGGGCTGTGGACGCATTGAGTGGGGGTCATCCCCCCAGATAAGGCACAGCCCTGGGAGGACTGGTCTCACCAGGGCAGCCAATCATGGATGCCTCGTGGTGCCCCACAGCTGGGACTCTGCCTTGGCCCTCACTCAGCACTGCACAGTGCCAGCACAGCCCGGGACTGGGATGCCACGCTTTGAAAGGGAGCGCAAGCGGGAGAAGCTGCTGAGGTGTGGGGGCAGTTGCTGGGAGAGCACAGAAGCAGCGTGGGGCGTCTCTGCCCTGTCTGGGGATCACCCACTGCTCCAGTCTCTCCTGGCTCTGTCAGCTCTCCAGGCCAGGAAAGTGTCCCATATTCCAGGCAGTTGTCCAAAAAGGTGGAAGGATGTGGCTGAAGAGCCGCCACTGGAGGGTTGGCTCTGGGTGCCCTTTCACAAGGGAAAGCTCACACACAGAGCATGGAGCACAGGCAAAGACTGCTGCAACCTGGAAAAAACACAGTGCACCCACCTTTACTAGCTGGATACAGCTCCTGGCCATGGTGCAAGTCGGTGGAGGGGAAATAAGGTATAAGGAAAGTTATTTCCCGGGGGCCATTAAACAGGCAATGAAATCCCACCTAACAGCAAATTCAGCCTCTGTCCTCTCTGTTGAGGAGAGGATCAAATCATCTGTAGAGATGCAGTGGGAAACAAGAGGCTCACAACATGTCAGATGGCTGGAGAAGGGAGGACTTGGTCAGGGAATGCTGTAGGAGGAATTACAGCTGTTTGGGAAAAACTGGATTCATTTCCATTCAAATCGGCCTCTTTTCTATTCAAACATCCCCTTCTCCCTCCCAAGTCCACAGCATTTGTCCTTCTTCAGAGAAGGACTCTGGCCACAGGCTGCGACATCCCACCCAGGCCAGCAGGCAGGCGGGCGGGCGGGTGTGCRCTCAGCCCGAGCAGCCATGCCGCCCCCACGCTCAGCCATGGGCAGGCGGCGAGCAAGGCCCGAGAGAGGAGCGGGGAATACGGGCTCTGGCTCGTGCTGCCTGGCGCTGCACTCCCACCACTCCGGGTCACCGCGGCAGATGCTGGGAGCATATGCCATGAATTAATTCCACTTTCCCTGAGACGCTCCGGTGAGAGGAACGGCGGTGCCTTTCCAACTTATTAACATAGGAGCTCCCCCCCACCTCCCATCACTTTGTCACACTTAATAAAACAGCCAGCCAGAGTCCCTTTAAGAGGCTCTTTAATGGAAAGTTGCTGAGTCTGGCTTTTTTCCAGCTTTTATTTTCTACATTTTTTTCCAGTGCTGTGTATGCAGTCTCAGCCCCAGTATCCCACCACCACTGACAAACTGCACTCTAGTAAGGCGTCTCCACCAAGAAAGTCTATAAATATAGTACCTATTATTATAAGCAAAACCAGAGATTCCTAAAACTGATAGGACCTAGAATTAATTTTTCCTTTGTGCACTTCTTTTACTTCATCTGGGATGAGGCTCGCCATTTGCCCGGGTAGTCTATTGAGCTCTGAGCCTGCAAGAGCTATCTGCGGGTAGATATTTACACCCATCCAGAATCCCAGCAAGTCCCTGGGCAGACACCCCAGATCAGCACACTGAGCTAAACATGCTGTTGACAACACACACTTCAACGGGTTTGCAGCTCTCCCTCAGCAATGAATGAACAGAGCAGAACAAAGAGTAAGCAGGACACAAGACTCTCTACACTGAATTGCCATCTTCAAATTGAAGATGGGAAACACTCACCAGGTATATGAAAGCCATGTTTGAATTGGGAACTTGAGGTTCCTCATTTCTAACCCTGATTCTGCTACAGATTTGTTGTGTGGCCCCGGGCACACCACGGCACCTCGTTTTACCCCTCTGTGATACAGGTCTGTGGAGACTGACAAGGGATTACTGCTCTATTCCTTGGCTAAGCACAGCCCAGAGGGCTGATCTGAGTTCCTAGGAACCAGGTGCACTGTTCTGGAAACTGCTCTCACTTCTCACCTCACCCAAGGATCAACCAGAGCTACATCTCTGCAGGCTACAAGAAAAAATTTACATCTGCCATTTCTTCCTTTGCATGCTCTTTCCACGGGACTTTTCAGAAATGCAGGTTCCTGAGGCAGCTTTGTCACAGCCAATACACACTGGTGTGTCACCATGAGCCAAGAGCTGGCCTGGGCATACAAAAGCACCTCATCGTTTCTTTTTAGCAAGGAGAGTAACAGGAGTGCGTTCTCCTCTGACAGCACCAGGACTTGAGAGAGGAGAAGCAACAGGTCTCAGTCACCTTCCCAGCACTGCAACAGAAACATGACTGTGGAAGAAAGGTGGGTGGGAACAGCTTGCTGGAGGAACGCCAGGAGCCAGACACTTACCTTCCCTCCTCCAGCTGGGGAAGGAATTGAAAAGACATGGAAACAAGTCTCAGTCTATTAAGTTTATTGAAGGAAATTAAAGAGACAACTTGATCACAGTGCACATAAATACTGAAGCAAGGAGAAAATATCTAACAGCATGGCTTAACTGGGAAGGTGAAAGCATAAGCAGGCTCAGGGAACAGAAGATGAAACTCAAAAACTGAGTATAGAAATAAAGCAGATTTTGAAACATAAGGGCAATTATCTATTAGAAAAACTAACCAGGGAAGGCTTTCAGATATACTGTCTGCCTTTCTAAAAGACAGGCAAAGCTCAGCCACGTCTCACTGGACTCTGCCATGGCCTGTATTATAGCAGGCCAGACTAAATGATCAAAGCCACCTCTTCCTGCCTTAAAATAGATGAGGCTGTGATTTTTTTCAAGCCCGACTCTCAAATTCTGCCCGGGTATTTGCTGGGCTCCCAAGATCCCAGAGTGGGCACAGGCCTGGCCCACACACACTTGCCTCCCACCCCAGAGCATCCCTGCCTAGCATTCCAAGCCAGAGGGGGGTAGCCAACAGCACCCAGCCCCAAGCACACTCTTCTGGGAGATTTTATGCAGCTTTAGAGCAGTTCCTCCAGCATAACGTGACCACAACTCATCAGCAAAGGCCTCATTCAACTCCCACTATGCTTTTCTTGTGCTCTGTTCTCTCCTGGCTCTCCACCAGCACCTGCTCTGGCCTCACTCCCCTCCAAATTTTATGCATACTCTGCTCCCAAATCATTCAGTCTCCTTGCTCCTCTTGCCCCTACCCTGCCTCTCCCACAAACCCTGCTCTTGCTCCTGGCCCCCTCCTCCCCACACCCTGCGTCAAATAGCCCTCCCCAAGCCCTCGCCCATTCCTACCTCTCACCATCTCCAGGAGGATCTCCGGGGTCCCATGTCCCTCCTGCTCTTGTTTCAAGGGGTGCTTTCATCTTCCTCTTGACTCCTGAAGGGCCCCTGTGGCCTCTGAGGGGCTGAGCACCACTGCACAGCCCAGCTCCACTTCTCATTCCTCCTTGCTGGGAGAGCAGCCAGACAGGAGTGCTCTACCCACCCAGGATGATCAGAGCAGCTCTTGGAGGCAGAAGATGGCTCTGCGAGCCATCCTGGAGACAGCCCAGGATTGCTGGTGCAGCGCACAGCTGCTAGAGGAGCAATAGGCTTGGCATGACTCCTGCACAGAGCACTCAGTAGCTACAGTCCTAACTACTGCTTAGTTATCCACTCTTATTGCTCCATGTAGCCAGCAATGCCACCTCCCCCATGCCACATATCACACACCATACCTCAGAGGCTGGGCAACCAGAAACATTGGATTCATAGTTCACTGTCATGGTTTAACCCCATCCAGCAACTAAGCACCACAGAGCCGCTCGCTCACTCCCCTCCCGGTGGGACGGGGGAGAGAATCAGAACGGTAAAAGTGAGAAAACTCGTGGGTTGAGATAAAGACAGTTTAATAGGCAAAGCAAAAGCCACGCATGCAAGCAAAGCAAAACAAGGAATTCATTCACTACTTCCCATGGGCAGGCAGGTGTTCAGCCATCTCCAGGAGAGCAGGGCTCCATCACATGTAACGTTACTTGGGAAGACAAATGCCATCACTCCGAACATCCCCCCTTCCTTCTTCTTCCCCCAGCTTTATATGCTGAGCATGACGTCATATGGTGTGGAATATCCCTTTGGTCAGTTGGGGTCAGCTGTCCCAGCCGTGTCCCCTCCCAGCTTCTTGTGCATTCCCAGCCTACTCGCTGGTGGGGTGGTGTGAGAAGCAGAAAAGGCCTTGACTCTGTGTAAGCACTGCTCAGCAATAACGAAAACATCCCTGTATTATCAACACTGTTTTCATCACAAAATCCCAAACATAGCCCCATAGTAGCTACTATGAAGAAAATCAACTCTACCCCAGCCCAAACCAGCACATTCACCCACTCTTGTGCCTCAGGCCTAGGCATTTTCAGCTTTTGTGGTCATTGAAAACTGGTTGATTTGCAGTGGGTGACTGCATGGTTTTATGAGGTGACCTAAAAGTGCAAGGCCTCCTACGCTTTGCGACACTGAAGGGAGAAAGGTGGGCTCACCTCTCAGCCTCCCTTTCTCTCTTTGCTCATGTTGTTTTCCTGCCCTCCTCCTCAACAAACCGGAGGCAAGCGCAGCATTGTAGTAGGAAGACAGTTACTTCGCTGGTAAGGACATGGTACAGAGACCCAAGTTTCAGTGGGGGTACTGGCAGTCTGTTTTGGGCCGCTCCTGCAACCACCAAAGTTTGTCCTCTCATTCTCAGGGCACAGAAAATTATGTTCGCTTCATGCTTCAAAGAGGCTAGAGTCTCACTGGAAGCAGATACCACTGAATAAGGTGATACCATGCAAGCAGCTTATAGGAGCAGTGTGGATTAGAACCTCAGATCAAGTAGAAGGGAGAGAACCCACACTAGATGGTCCTACAGTTTGCAATTGAGAGTGCCTCTGCTTTCTCTGTGATCTTTGAGGGATGAACTGAGCAAATCCATGTTCCATCCCCTCCTCCCTTTACCATTCTCTTTGTCTCAGACTGGCTTGTTGGGTTTGCCTAATTTACTAAACTACTTTACTTTGCTGAATTTAATTTCTTTTTCCTGGAACATAAGAAGCATTCTAAATTCTCTCTGGCCACGAACCATAGGTGTCACAGAAAAACAGATGCTAGCTCAGCTGGGAAGTTTCTGTCCATACCAAAACAAGTTTCTCTGCTCAGAGAAAGACTTCAGGATAGACTGGCCTCCCAAGTTTCTAGTTTTCTAGTTATAAGGGAGATTTCTTGGTTGTAAAAAGCTTAGTGTCTCCCTGAGACAGATGAGCCTCCCCTTATTTTGGTGGCCCCAGACTGGGACCCAATTGCTTCTCTCTTGTTCATAGAATTGTTTGGCCTATCAACTCTGAAGTTTTGCAGAGTACTGAATTGACAGTGAGTTATTTGACCTGTCCTGCTGTCAGTACAAGAGTGGGAATGCAGTGCTCTATTAGACCAACCAAACAAGCTAAGAAAAGCAGCGCAGCAAGCCTTCCTCCCAGCACCTGCACTGCCCCCCAGAAGTATATAGCAAGATTCTCCAGCGGGACAAGGCTTTGAAGGACATTGGCTTAGAAGTAATGTTACTGTTTCCTGCAAATAATCACCACGGTTCTATGGGGACAGGGCATTAACAGCTAAATGGGTTTTTCTTTAGATGACAATAAGAGTGGGTTACATGGTTCCAAGGAGACACCCACCAGGGAGTTACCTTGTTTCAGAGCAGCAGGCTCCATTCTTTCACATGCATGGAATAAACCGTATTTTCTTTGCAAACTACCTATTGCCTGAAGCTATCTCCATTCAGGCTGTGATCTCATCTGATTGCAAAAGCTAAGCGGGGTTAGGCCTGGTCAGAACTTAGCTGGGACACCTCAACGGAAAAAAGAGGTGCTGTAAGAAGCAGTGTTGGCAGTTTAATAGGTGATGCTGCTTCCTCTGAGTCAATGCAGAGGTAATGTTCCAGGAGAGAGATTAAACTAGCAGGGGATGGCTGGAGGCTGCTGGATGAAATGTAAAACGGGTATCCTGACAACTTGTGGCATCTGTTGTGAGGAAGATGGTAATCTTGATGTCCTAGGCAAACAAATCCTATCAGCCTAAGCTTCTCTGACAGCTATCAGTGAAAACCACACTCCGTTGTAAGATGGTCCAGCCCAGAGAGGCTGCATTTCAGTAGAGGAAAGATCAACTGTTGCAGTTACCTGTAAAGGTGCTAGTGAGGTGGAAGTGACTGTTCATAAGTAAATATTTTATTGTGTTTAGAATTCTTAATCTCTTTTGAGAACAAAGATTTTTATTACAAAATACCCAAAACTTCTCCCGAGCCAGTTTTCCTATGAAGCAAGGTCCTATTTATTTTCATGTCTGAAATAAATTCTCAAATACAAACAAGTGAATAGAAAATTAAAGTGCTAAACTCTTTACAGGGGATGCATGTATGAGATGTCTGGTGTGCCAATGCTCTAGAGCAGACTGAGGTGGTCCTCTCTCTCAGACTGTCCCAGGTCCCACTCAGTCACTAGTTCTGAGGACACCTCTGTGAAGAGATGGTCCCAATCCCAGCTGACATCATCCTACCAAGAGGAAAAAGACAAACGAGCTGAAATGTTACTGGTGACACCCAAAGGTCTCTGAACAATGCCAAATACTCAAGATGAACAGCAAAGAGAGAAACTAAATGGCAACTGCCCCTGCCAGGGAAGTCCCAGATTCAGTTGGCTAGAACAAGAATCCTAGCCAGAATGAAATATGAATCCCTGCTACAATTTAAAGATTTTGACAGAATTATTCATGTTCCAAAATTCCGTAAAGGACAGATTTTTTGATACTTGTTAATCTTAGACACTCCCAGGCAGGGCGTAAAGAGGAGCCATAAAAATCTTCCACCCTCCTACACTTATGCTGAGGCACCTGCAATTCTGAGCTGCAGAAATCCTTTGTGGCAAGTCCTGAGCTCCTGCCCCCCCCCAGTTGTATTGAGGTTGTTCTGTCCTGCTTTAACACATCCCTCTGCCCAAACCCCAAATGCTTTCTGCCTTTGTCCCTCTGTACCGCCCTGCAGAACTACCTGGAGCTCACGGTGGCTACCAAAAGACAATACACAGAGCACTGTTTCTGCAGGGATCTGTGACAGTGCTAGGCCCTTCACATGTTCCTTACTAGCTCTTTCATACTGAAGGGGGCCAATCATAGTGATGCCATAATCTCATACAGAGAAAGCCCTATATATCTTTAAAATAATCTGCTGGGGAAATCAGACCTCCGTCCTCTTGGACAAGCTCCTCTTCACAGGCTCCTCCTCATCTCTCTCCTCCACCCCACCGACAAAGGCTTACTTTCCAAGTATAGTCTGAGACACATAAGAAGCTTTTGTTTTGTTGGTGTTCCCACAAAAGACAGACTCACCTCTCGTAGTTCATGCTCTGGAGCCAAAACTTTGGTGAGAAGCTTCAGGTCAACCTCTCCATCCTATGAACACACACAGTCACAGTCTTACAGACAGTGAGAAAGTGGACACCATCATTTCACCAGGTAGGTCTTGCTAGAGATAGGCACAACATTTGCCTCATAAGGGACATATACTTTGTCCAGGACAACAGCAGGAGCCTCATCTGAGCAGCAGATACCATACCCACACTATTTACAGACACAAACAACCATGAAAGCCACACTGCAGAGAGGAACAGACTTGAAAGCAGACTGGAAGTTGTTTGGATGATAGGGCTGTGTATTTTATGCAGCTGAGTATCACTGTGGAGGATGATGGGAGCCTGGAAGGAGAGGGAGTCACATCGGTCACCCCATAGCACCATCCACTTACCAGAGTCTGAAAGGCAGCATACTTCATAAGATCTTTGTCCAGGTCATGGTAGGTCAGCACTCGGTTCACCTGCACACTGCAACCAGAAAGGGTCAAAGAACAAGCCTGGGTAAGTGTGGAAGCACATCTGAGGAGAAGGGTGGCATGAACAGGAATCTGGTGACACTCATCTCAAGTGTCCACATCATCCATGTGGACTCTCGAGATGCATGTCCCCAGACAGAAGCAAATCTCATTCAGCAAATGAACAGTCATTGACAAATCTGCACGCCACACTGTGCACATGCATAAAAATAGGATGTGGAGTGACCACAGACTCCCTCAGAGAAGCCAGCGCCCCAGAGAGAAGATCCACAGACTAGCTGCAAGGGCCAGAAAGAAAACAGGAACATAGTGAACATTGGAACAGTCCCAGCAGGCTCTGAGAGCCTCACCATACAAGCTACAGAATAGTAGGGACCTTGTGATTTCCACGTCTGGGCTGAGTCACAGCTATCAAATACAATTTCTTAAAATGTAGCCTCCAAAGAGAAACACGGGGTAGGGGGGTAATACACTGTTGTGCCATGCTTCCCTTCACAGATGATGCAATACTATAGAAAAGACCTATATTAATTTCATTTCTGTTTGTGTTTGTCCATGAAAATTACTTGTCTTTTCTATTGCAGGGAGACTATGGATACAGGAGGAACAGATGGGATTATAAAAAAAGAGAGAATGAACAAAGACATGAACTCTGGTGAGAGACAAAGTAATTTTAAATTTTCTACTATGAAGTGTCATTTATTTTTGTTAACAGCTATTTAATTACAATACCTACTCCATACTTGTGAGAGAGGCATCTGCAGTCAGGAGTAAGATATCCCACCTCTTCAAATAAGGGTCAATAGAAATCCCAGTCTGTGATCTTGGCAATAGGCCCAGCAGGGGAGAGAAGACTTTACTGATACATTTAAGATAAAAACCCCCAAACTCTCCTTTTTTAAAACTTGCTAGTCTCCCTTGAGCTAACCTCAAGACTATTCTGATAAAACCTTCAAACAACAGGATTGTACTTTGCAAATTAACTAGGCACTTGAGTAAGAAGGATATCCTGTGGAGGGCAAAGCAGCCTATGACCGTGCTTAATCAAAGTGTGTGTGTGATAATACATGTGTACTGGAGGCATATGCAGAGAATATGCAGTAATTGCTTTCTCCATGTCATAGGAAACAAGAAGTTTGCACTGTTCAGCTTGGAGCCCCACTGCCACAATACACAGCATCGAATCCTGCTGAATGGCACTGCCACTGACGTCCAGAGAGCATGAGATAAGATGGAGTTTAATTTCACCAGCCATTTCATGCTGCTGATGAGAGCCTCAAGAACACCTGGCAGTGCTCTTACCTGGGGGGAGCTGCCACTTGCATGGCCAGATCTTCCTCCTGGACTTCCTCCAAGTCGGGAATCACGGGAATGTCTGCAACAAGAGAAAGCAGCAGCAGTAAGTGGGGAGTGTTATGCTCTCCTCTCACTAGAGACAAAGGTTCTCTTGCTTCACAGATATGAAACAGCCTGTTTCTTATTAGAGGAAAACACAAGAAAGTTATTTAGCAATGATTAAAAATATATTGTTTAATATTAAAACAAGGCAATAAAGCTTTGAAGCTTGGGGTCAAAAGAAATCTTGCAAGAGGAGCAAATTTGGGCTGGGTAGGACTCCATAGCTATAGACTGTGCATTTGAACACAACCTTGAAGCTGAAAGAAGCCAGCTGCACTAAACCCCACTGCCTACTTGCCATCATCCTAAGACTGGCAAGAATTTGCTTCTTATGAGATGTGTTATCATTTGCTCAGCTCAGCCACGAGTCACCTAGACTCTGTTAGAAATGAAATGTGGGCCAGAAACTGAGAGAAGCCATGTAAAACATGCTGAAGGAGCTGCTGGCTGGGTCTCAGACTGTGCAGAGGCCTGTGACCTTCCTGATAGCTGAGGAAGGAAGTGCTGGTGGTCTAGCAGATACAAAGACTAGGGAAGATGCATCTAGTTGTAATGTCATAAACCTTTTCATGATTTCCAGTGTGACCTTGGAATGGCTGATGTGTGGGTCACTGGGTATTCCCAGCACAAGGACTACGGCTACTCCACCTAAAAAGGATGCTAGAGACAAAAGAATGGAGGAGAGGAGGAAGAACTGGGTGCACACTGAATCCTGCTAAAGGAGCAAGGCTCTGAGAGCATTGCATGCTTTTTGATTTGACAAAGTCCTGTAAACAGCTGGAGACTGAGAGAGCAAAAACGGAGAGAGGAAGAGGTAACTGGAGGCGCAAAGCAAGGACAGCATACACCAGCACAGAGCTTCTTTAAAGATTCAAGAGCCTTTGCCACAAAGATTCAAGACCCTGAGCCCTCAGACTGTGGAGAGGCTGGTGGTTCGGCTCTGGGAAGAGGTTTCACTCACACAGCGTGCAGACACTGGAGCGAGCAGGCTGCTCCCAGCTCTGTCGGCAGCGCAGCCATGCTACTGCTGGACGGCAGCAGGCAGCTGGGCCTGGCTTTGGCCCCGTTTTGCAGCCCAGGCTGAGAGGAATATTCAGGAGCTGGAGAGACGTTCCCACCTGTGGCGCTCAGGGCTCCGGGCAGGGTCTTCCTGAAAAGCCCCTTGTCCGGCTGCCTGTCAGAGCTCTGCAGGCTCTCAGCTGCCCTCTCCTGCTGAACGTCCACTGCGCATCCCCCCAGCTCGCCGGCCGGCGGGGCGGGAGGTAGCCCTCGCCCAGCTGTGGCAGGACACGGGTCAGCCCAGGCCTTGGCGCAGTGGCCGTTCGGAGCTGGCCACACAGTGGGATTTCTCGCTAATTGGCTGCCTGGCGGAAGGCTGAGCAGGACAGGGGCTGCCGCGAGAGCCTGGCCACAGTGAAAGGCAGTGACAGCTTGGCTGGCCTCAGCAGAGCTGTGCCTTCTAACTCCCCAGCCACCCAAGGAGCAGGTGCCTGCAGAGCAGTTCTCCAACTACAGCAAACTTCCCAAAGACATTTAAAGGGAAACTGCAGCAACAGGCCCCCAGGCTGTCCCTTAGACAGAGGAGGCATATGCAAGAAACGCGTCACCAGTGCGTCGCTGGGCATTTGATCTGTCTCCTCTCTGCTTGTAGGGACAATACACAGAAGAAGCTGCGATCCCACTGGCTCTTCCCTGCAGGGGCTCCCAGCTCTTGGTAAAACTTGTAGCAAAATGCAATTACGGGACAAAAGCATCTCCATGGACAGACAGACTGACCTGTGGAGGCAGATGGTAAAACCGGCTCAGTGATAATGTGGGAGAAAGTCCCTGTGTATAAGCAACAAATACCAAGGAGGGAACAGACTGGTGAGACCGGTCCAAGGGGACGAATGAAGCGCTGTGCAGAGGTGCCTTGTTAGGTCCAGGCAAATGAGCATGGGAATGAGAAACAGTCTAATCCCTCCTGAGCTAATTTATCCTTTTCAGCAGGAGATTGAATGTTGCTCAGCAAACACAACTAAAAGAACAACTACCTGGGAACAGAGCTGCCCTTGCCCACAGAGCAGCATTCCCTGTAGCAGGAGAAGGTCAGATGCCTATCCTCTTTTGACAGCAGAAATGTGGAAGGTGTTTGCAGCAAACTGAATTTCTTCACTTGCTGCTCATTTTGGCAGCTATTTCTGGGGTCTCCTCTTCCTGGTTCCCTTTTGCTTTTGTTGATCTCTTTTTGCACTAGAGAAAACTGTGAACTTAGGGCCCAGATCAGTGATGCCCCTTCCATTTTGCAGGTTTCCAAAGAGTCCTGGATTTGCCAGTGCTGGTTTTATCTCATTGCCATTGAATTCCATGGAGACATTCCCAAACCCCTTGCAGAGCACTGCCTCTACTCCGTATTAGCAAAATCCAGTCAATCATGTAGAAATTCTTTCCGAAAGAAATTCAAGGCTCCGATATTTTATAGGTGCTTTGAAAATATTTCAGACAGAAGAGCTGGAAACACTTTGGGGGCTCCTGCCAGCCCCTCCAACAAAGGCCAGCACATGCTTGTTCTTACTGCAAACTGCAGATGATTTTGTCCATTTCTAGGTAGAAGCAATGCCCTTTAGGACTGTCAGAGACCGACAGGAAACAGAACAAAAATGTCGCAAATTATAAGAAAATATCAGCTCCCCAGGCTAACTGCTAGTAGTGGCAAATCAGCCCTGAAATACTTGGGTCTTTATTTCACTTGTTACTCATAATTTCCTCTTCCCTCTGCCAACTCCCATGGTGCCACCTCTCTAGAATACCTCTCCCTTCTCTCTCTGTACAGTTTGCAAAGTGTCTCAGTTCTCACTTTATCACCAAGGACCCAACCTTTCCCCTCACTCAGTCTCCAGCTCCCTAATTGTTTTTGTTGCTCTTCTTAGGACTCACATCTTTTTTTCCAATAAGCTCTGGTAACACGGCCAACTCATGGCACTACGTCAACTGCAGGGGGAAGAAGCACGTGGGCTGCAAGAGTGTAGGCATATGCTTTACTTTTAAYATCCCCATTAGCTGCAGTGAGGTTACTTACATATAACATTAGTACATGCAGAAATGTTCACAGGACCATGTCCTCCCAGTCTCACACTGCAGCACTCATAAAGCTTT
This sequence comes from Phoebastria nigripes, assembly GCA_035582835.1. Taxonomy (NCBI): domain Eukaryota; kingdom Metazoa; phylum Chordata; class Aves; order Procellariiformes; family Diomedeidae; genus Phoebastria; species Phoebastria nigripes. The sequence goes on along the minus strand of JAYKAV010001022.1, from coordinate 1,502,371 downwards.
TTCCAACAACAAGGTTACATTACAAACCCATACTCTGTATACTTTGTTCTGTGACCCACTTTTTTCCTTCCTGTTCAGTGTGAGGGTTTCAGATCATTTTGCATCACACTGACAAGTCTGTGGTTTTGGTGCAGAATCTTGACACATACTTTACTGTCCAGGCTCTCATGCCTGAATTCAGTGCCCAGGTAGGTAAACTTTAGAAATGACAGCACAATGTACCTACAAGCTAAGGAGCTGCCTGTGTGCAGAAGGAAACACATTCACAGATACCAGGTCACTGCAATGAAGTGAACAAATGGCCTGTGCATTACAAAATGAAAATGTTTTGCAGCTAAGAAGAAGGGGTAGCTTCAAAACCTGGAAACAAAAAGTGATTCTCTGCAGTCTAGCTCTAGGGTTTGGGACGGGGCAGGAGGTTGCATTACTCAGCTGCATTTTGGAGGAGAGCACAACTTCCATAGTCTTTAATAACAACCGATTTTAATCAAAACTGTAGGCAAATCTCAGAAGCAACATGAAAATGTTACAGCTTCAGCTGTTCTTCTCCCACTTTGCTGCAGACTTTGAAATGAGAGCAAACTGATATGATACTAATGGTAAGAGACATTAAAATAGAAGTTGAGTTACGGGTAAAAAATATTAAAAAGGGGAACAAATTGAGTACAAACCATCTTACCAACCTTGGTCTCCCAGCTGGCCTCTGAACGCTGTGCTGCAAGGTACTGTGACCTATGCCACCTCCCTCAATCAGTCTCCCCCAGACAGAACTCCTCTGAATCTCCATTTCATATGGCAGATAACACTCCCAGAGTGAGCGCTCCTAAAAATGACACTCACTCTCCCCCTGAGAGCGAGTATCCTGCTTTCATTTTAGCTGAAGGGAGGGGAGAATAGGTAGACACACACATCAGGTAGTGCTTTACAAGCAGAAGAAATGAATGTATGTACCGGAAGATGGAGGGGGGAACAGAAAAAATCAGTGCATGCAGTGACCTTAGAGAGGAATGAATAAAGCTTCTCTTTATGGCTCAAAATGACTGGGAACAGAGTAACACAAAGCCTTTCCCCATGGATTTCTCAGCCCATAAAGAAACAAGATACTGGCTTTAGAAACTGCTCATGGTAGAGATGTGAAAAACTGAGTGAGCACCAAATGCTAGATGACCAGTGCAAACTCCCCTCCATCTCCCAGATGATGGTGAACAAGAGTGAACAAAGAATGAAACCAAAATGAGTGTATCCATGCAGAAGTTATGGTGGGGTAGGAGACACCAGTACCAAATGTTGGCTAACAGGGGAGTTATAAAATACTGCACCAAACTGATTGTCTCAGAACATCTAAGTCCCACCATATAAGTAAGAATAGTATTTTTATTACAATAGTTGGACTGAGCTAGGTCTTACAAAAAAAGAGCTTCATGGCTAAGTTATGGCAAGACACCAATAGCATAAGGCAGAAGTGTGTGGATGGTAGGAGGAAAGACTGAGGGTGACTCATGCTACAGGCAGATAGCCAAACAATAAGCAAGGAACAGTGGCTTTTTAAGTCATCAACAAAGAAGGGTTTTATGTGTTCATATTAGAGTACATGCAGTAACCAACACCTTTTTTACGTCCTAGCAAATAACTTACTGACAGCTGAGGAAGACAACCACAGAAAGCAACAAGCAGGAGATGGAGGAACCTGCACCACCTTAATACCCAGTTGCTCCTGCAAGTTGCACTTGCACTTCCTCTCCCAGGCAGAGCTGATTTTTGATTTAGTAGCAACACCTGCAGGCTGGGTCCCTTAAAATCCTGCAAGCTCACAGTAAGATCTGGTCCTAGCCCCAAAGAACTAAGTTCTCTGTTAGATACAAGCAACATGTAAGTGGGGACAGACAGAATCTGTTCAAGGTCAGGCAATAAATCAATGGTAGAGCTGGATCTAGAAACCATGTCCCAGGTCAGGCCTGCAGTTAGTCAGCAGTGTGGTTGCCACTTTCTTCCTGAGCTGCTTTAAGAGTCTCCTGAGCCAACACCCTGACAACCAAAAAAATGACTCCATCTCACACGTAGTCTGATTCACTTCCCCTAACTGGGTGAGTGTTTCAAAGGCCAGTTCAGAATAGACACTCTTGCAGTGGGGACTGTGCTGCCCTCCCTGTCCGCACACCACCATATCCAAAGAACACAAAGAGGGTAGTAGCTTCTGGAGCTGGCAGTCCCCTGCCACTAAGCAGGCATAAGAATGAAAATAACTTTAGTTTAAGTTGCTTGCTCATAAAATGTAAAACTGAAATAATTACAATATCTCTGCTGCTGCAAAACTTTGTTTTACTGAATGCTGTTACCTTCTGCATCACGTTTGGGGAATTTTAAACAGGCAAATGGAAGAACGTCTGATTGAAGATGAAGTTAAGTGAAAGAAATTGGTCTCATTTAGCACATGACAGGATTCATCTGTGTTCCCAAGTCCACTGAGGTAGCATCATGGGCGTTTCATATTCATGAGCTGCTGCGACACTGTGTCCCCTCATTTACAAAGCACCGTGTTCAGCAAATTCTGTCCCTGTGGACACTCCGTGCATTTCATGGTCTTGTCAGAGAGACATCAAACACTTCAGTAACCAAATACCAGAAAATGGCTTTAATTAGCGCATCTCAATGCAATAAATAATTTTTCTCTCTAAGTGGAAAAATGGAGAATTAAAAAAAAAGAAAAGAAAAAAGTGGAAAGCAACAGGCAAAAAAAATCTTCAAAAAACCATAAGGAACAAGGGACACAGACAGCTTCTGCTGAACACACAAACAAGCTTGAAGCCTCTTGGAAGCTTTCTCAGGAGAGCAGCAGGCAAATGGAGAGGATAAAGAACGCTTCTTTGGATGCTTGGACATTAATTTCACAGGGATGCCTTTCCCTGACTAATACTGCCCTACTAGTAGGCCAATACAGAACAGTGTACCTGCCTGATCAGCCAGCAGGGAGATGAAAACAGTAGAGTGAAAAGCAGGCAGTACCACAGCTACTAGGGCACTGCCTTAAAAGCCAAGACAAGCAGAAGATAACCTGAGTGTCCCATGTCCCAAAGCACCCTTTTGAGAAAAGAATGGTAACAGCACAACCTGGCCAAGCTGATGGGAAAAGTCACCCAGTAAGTGGGTGCCAGAGGATTCATAGGATCTAGGGGAGGTCATGCAGCAGATTCCGTACCGACCTTCCAGCCTTGCCTTAAAAGATTATGCATTTGCCTTGCATCAGACAAAATAATTTTTTCTTCAGCCACCAAGTCTGATGATACTGTCAGCTAGATGGATGACTGGCTAGGAGGTCGGGTGGTCCATGAGACACTCTGCTTGCTTCGATAGTGTTGTGCTTTCACAGACTGCTTGGCATGGCATGGCTTCTTCCTCACCTGAGAGCTTGCTGGGGACAGGCATCAGGCATATTTGCTACTTCCCAAGGCTGCTACTTACACAAAGCCTCTGCCCAGTTTCAACCCCTGGGAAGTGTGAAGAGAGACAGGGCACAGAACAGCCGTGTCATATGGGTCGCTGGGCTCAGTGCAGGGCTTCAACAGGCAGTAATCCATGGCTTGTATAGTGCAAGAAGAGCAGACACTGACGGCTTTAAAGATGAGGAATCTCTTAATGCATAGGTTTGTTCACCAGCAGCAGAAGACAGGAGAGACTGGAGGCCAGGCTCAGGACCTGGAGTCCACCATATTCCTGAGGTTATCAGCATTTAGAGTGGTAACACACCTCCTAGCCTTATCAACAGCCCCCTGACAGAGCACTATGCCTGCCCTCCTTTTCAGTAACATCTGTTTTCCTCTTTTCAAAGGCTGTTCCCTGTTCCTTTGCAGTATTCCCCTGCTGAAACATACTCAGAAGGTGGTGGGGCAGCAGATGAGAAGGCATGAGATGCCCAGGGAGGGTCTGGTGAACTCGGAAACACAAAACCAAAACCCTCCTCAACAATGCTGGAAATGAGTGGTTTTGCATTAGAGCATTATTGTGGCAGGGAAAGCAGCTTCTCAGGATGCTCCTGTGGAAGTATGTTCGGGAGCAGGTGTGTCTGATTCTATTTCATCCTCTTCATGTTATGCTGGAAAAACAAGACAAACTACATTTCTTTTATGCTAAATCCTTAGGTTTTTTATTTTTTCTTATATATATTTATTAAAAAATGCCTCTTTGATCGGCAGCACCCATGACACTTCCACATCCAGCAACTCCTCAGAAGCCTCCCTCCCTCCACACAAGGCCACCACTGCTGACAGCCAGCCGGGTTTGATCAGAGCCACTCAGAATCGGATTTTCATAAGACAGATGAGGAATCTTACTGCTGCTCTCTCTCATATCAGATGAGAAACTGAGGGGGAGGGGGGACAGGTCCTGAGGGAACGACACTACAATCAAGGGCTATGCGGTTCTCTCTCTGTCCCTCCGCTGCTGCAATTTTCAAAGGAGTTTGCCTCAGGCAGTTTTAAATGATGGTGTCTCAATTCTGTAATCATCTTTCAAGAGCTTTTTCTTAAAGGGTATTTTAGGTAAACCTTGTCCGTCAACTACACTTATGGATTCAGCAATCACAGACCCAATATGACTGTGTATCTACCATATCGCAGAATTTAGTGATGGAAGATGCTTACCCAGACCATCATTTTCAGCCCCCAACAAGCTGTGTGCGCTCCCTTGCAATTAAGCTGCCCACAGCCCCTTGGCCAGTGGTCTGCTGCTTCAAATAGGACTTCAGACATATCCCTTGGGACATATGCTCTGCTCCCCCCTGCCCACTGTGGCTGTCAGGAGGGAGCTTTCCTTGAACCCCAGAGGCTCTAGATCACAATGCCAGCAGTCACTGGAGGAGTTCAAACTGGCCTGGACCAACAGCTCAGTGGAAACCATCAGGTTGGGCTGAGCGTGCCCTTCACTGACCTTGCGCAGAGACTCGGGGTAGCGCATTAGGGGAGCAGCCAAGGGGAGGACTGCGGTGTGCTGACAAGGCCACACACAAAGTCACAGTGCAGAATCCCAGAAACTAGCAGTCACTGTCACTTTCTGCCCCAGGCCCCTCTCTTCAGCCCATTCACACCACTTCCAAAACATCATGTTTTTCACTCCGTCTCCATTTCACTGATGCTCAGAACTTTTCATCTATTTAGCTCTCCCCAAACCACTCCACCACTGCCTCCTGAGCAGTGAAGTACCCACTGGCCATATCCCTAACTGTTACTGCAAATTCCCCCCTTTCTTACCCTCATGCTCAGCCAATGCAGCTGTACTTGCAGCTCATGACCCCTGGAATCCACCAGCATTTGGTGTGTTCTGTAAAAACAGCAGCTCACCAGGGAAGCAACTGGCAAACTTTATCAGGAATGACAGAGCCAACAATAACCCACACTGCGCTCTATTCTCAGCTCTGTTTGGAGCAATTTCATCATTGGTGCGTATTCGCATGCAGCTCAAGAGGTGTTTGATATTTTATGGCTGTGAATTCCAGGTGCCGGATATCCTGTGAGGGCTGTCTCCCACCTGACAGACAGACGTCACTCCCCAGAAGGATGTGGGGACCATGGCATATGCCCACTTCCTCCTCTGTGGTGCACAGAGCCTGGACTCCCATCCTGTTCAAATGCAAAGGAGCTGCTGGCACATGCCAGAAGGGTAAGAAGTCCTTCTAGAGGTTTGACATTGTATAGAGAGGTCTAATCATCAGCTCTGCTTCCTTGAGGAGGCTTCCCAGCAGGCAGGAAGGGGTTTTGCCTTGAGGGCACAGATCTAGTGACTCTCTCCTGGCAGCTTTCCTCACCTGCAGGTCAGGTTTGGGTTGTCTGTGTAGCATAGTCAGGCTTTCATTTCAATCAGCTGTCTCATTCTCACACACTATCTGCTTTAAAATAACAAGCCGTTGTTCCTGCAGACAGAGAATCACACATCACATCCCAATCCTCCAAGAAAGCTCTGTTCTAGGAGCTATGCATCCCAAGGGTAACAGAGAAAAGGGGGGAAGGGACTTCTGAAGATGGGGCAATAGTCTATGGGGGAAGGATAGCTGGGAGAGAGATGACAACCTTAGCTAACAAGCCCCCATAGAGTGCTGAGGAGAAAAATCCAAGGGCAATGTAGTGAGGAGACAGGCATCTGGGGGAGTGCAGCTCAGCAGTGCAGAACTGGTGGACAAGAAAGGAACAACAAAGAAACTTTTAGCCAAAAGGACAAAGCACTTTGCTGATGGGGGGGAGGGGTGAGGAGGGGGGGCAGGGAATGCCAGCATTTCTCATCCCAACAGGAAACAGCCCTTTGTAGTAGCTGCATGCCAGAAAGAGACACACAAGCAGAGTAAAGCCAAATGAAATACCCAAGCAAAGTCAAAGCAGAGACTCTACTGCCCTGCTGGAGAAAGGAGCAAAGGGAGGGGAAAGCCCTTCAACATGAACTTGGTTGTTCTGTCTTCCCTCCCACCTCATGACAAAGAACAGTCTGCACTTGGGAGAAGCACTTGGCTGCTACAGAAAAGCAAGCAGTGCTCTGCAGATAGCACGTTTTAAATTCCACTGATAGTCTCACATCTCCCATCTCATGCAGTTTCCCTGCCATACAGAGCTCAGTCACTGCTGCCCATTTCCCCTGTTGACATGGACAGAAAATTGAGCAATTACCCTTAAACTCCTCTCTCTCAGATTGCCCAGATTGCTACATACACAGCATTAAGCCCCCAATTGCCCCTGGCCAAAAGTGACTCAACTAGGCCTGTCCTTTAGGAATTAAACACTTTTGTGTTGCTTGTGAAGGTTTATTATTCCTCAAGTTGTGATGCATTAAATCCTGCTAAAGCAGGTTTCCCACCATGCAGAGGAGCTGGGCCCCCCCATGACAAGGTTCAGCTGGACACACATCCACCTAGCAAAGGTGCGTTATCCATTTGCTATGACTGTGTACTAGGATGTACCAGCGCGTGTTCAGGAGGATGGGCCCTAAGCTCACAGCGGGTGTTGTAGGAAACCCCAATATCCATCAGCTAGACACTCCAGAGCTATTTCTGGAGAGACACTGCACATTTTCAAAACAGTCCTTCCAGCCTGGAGTTTTACAGGAGCAAATGGTGCTTTTAGTCAAACACACGTCTTTGCTTTCCTATAACTCAAAACTGGCTCCTCTTTAAAGTGGCTCTCTTGTCCTGGACTAGCCTCTATGAAGAAGAAATATGGATTAGAGAAAATGGATTCTGAGCACAACCTGAGCCAAGGTACTTCACTGCTAGTATTTCAATGGTTTGTATTGCGCAGTATGGATGACTTGCACCTTCTGGGTTTCCCTGTGCAACTGTAAGGAATGGCTGAAATTGCAAATAGTTCCATGCATGTCCCTGTCTGGTCCACCCACTTACAATTTCCCATATTACTTCAGTCTTTCCACACAGCCTGAGAAGCGACTGTCCTTCTCTCCCAAACTCCCATGGAGATGAGGAATCAGATGCTATTTCATGTACAGGGTGAATGGCCAGAGCAGTGAGAGAATTCTACTTTTATTTCTGAAACTACAAGGCATAACAAGCCCAAAAGTCTCCACTTGGCTGTACAACCTTCCTTCCATTCTCCACATGCTAAACTGTGCTCTCTCCAGGCCCTATGCTTTTTTAACACTTTTTCCAATGGACTCCAAATTCTGAGCCTCTGGGTGTTAGTGCTGTATAAATGATCACAACTGAGCACATTTCAAATCCACAAGAATACCTTTTTAAAGGCTTATAGTTTTGTCCTTCATTCTTCTAATGAAAAGGTTGGACGGGGAACAAATAATGTTAATGGAATGGTACAGCTCAGCTTTCTAATAGGTTAAAGGAAGGCGCTCCAAATGTATTGGTTGACAGGAGCAATCATTACGCAACTGTGCCTGTTCATATTAAGGTGTACAAGCTAACACATTATGCAGCACAAAATAACCGTGACCCATCCTTGGGGATCCATACACCAATGTCCTGATTTTTGTATGTTTAGAATCTGAGCTTTACCGTTACAGTTAAGGACACAAGCCCAAGTGCAGTTCTGTGCAAAGGGGAGGCTGATACGGCTCAACTTACTGCACAGCCACAGCATGCTACTCCCTGCCTCCTACACTGGGCAGTTATTTGTATCTCTCTGCTTATTCAAAAAAGTAATTTTATTCAGGTTCCGGAGTTTGTTTATATGTCACTTTTCGTCACTGCAATTGCTGAGCCCACATGGAAAACTCCTCTTCCAGAATAGCTTGCTTAATCTCCCTGTAGAAATAGGACCATGAGCATGCAATGCACTGATCCATTTAGAGATTTTCCATATGCAAATTAGATCTACAACCCAGTGTATTTGACTGTACCAGAAACTGCCTGGGTAGGAACCATATTCAGATTAGTGGGATCTTTCTTCTAACACATAGATTTAATCCAAAACTGAACTCTGGTTTGCAAACAATCCAAATTCAACTGTTAATCATAGGTTAGGCACAGATAAATAAGTGAAGTGTATTAGGACTTGCCATGTCTTCATACCACATTCTGCATCAATTCTATTCTGTATTTATTACCCGAGGTCTTGGAGCACTAAAAGTCACATGCTGCAAACATGTGGCAAGCATTTTTATGCCTGGTTAGCAAAGATAGTTATTATACTCTGAATACAAGACCAAGGTTCAACAAGAAGAACAGCAGGTATGCAAACAATCAAAGAGCTGTTCAGAACAGACTATCAGCCTCAGTGACATACGCTGAAATTTAAGAAGCCCAAGAAACTTCCCAGGGGGAAAATTAAGTCTATTCTGAAGATGCCAATGCTATAAAGGTGCCACTTCTGGCAGTCATATGTTGCAACGCTTAATCTGTCTGGAAGACCCAAATAAGTCTTCATTTAATCTCATTAACCATACTGATGTCTGATCCTTTGTGACTCCTGGTAATTCTTCTGATGCTTGGTGATATTTTACAGATGCAACTTTTTATGCACTGGATAAAATTCTTAGCCCTTGAAAACTTGAGGTAGCTCCTAGAGACTTTAATGAATTTCCTCGCTCCCCACAGTTCTCTAGTGCTCGTCTCGAAATTCATGCTGTGGACTTTTCCTGAGATTTCTCTTGGTTCATCCAGTCCTAGAAAAGCAGGTGATACACACTATAAAGAAAACTAGTGCTAAGCCAGGAGTCCGGTAGATTTCACAGCAGCCTGTACAGGGGTGGGATGGGATTACCCACCAGTGCCTGTGTTTAGCTTATGATCTATAATCTTGGGTTAGGGCAAGTGGATTTTTTAAATTAAGTATTCCTTCATGACAGAGACCCCAGGAGAGTGGTGCAGGCACTTGTCCTGATGGGAACAAGACAAGGATGTTACCATAAAACATAAGAGAGGCTTTAAGCAGAGCATACTATCACCTAAACTAGGGGACAGCAGTGATTTCTTTCCCTGCTCTTAACCTTTTATTGCTCTTTTAGCTCTCTTTTTGCCCCAGTCCAGTATTCTCCATGTGCAGGTAATCACAGAGAAAAGCATGTCCTCAACACTTTCCTTCCCAAAGGTGCTTTATTATTCTGTGTTAATGAAGAGCCTGAGTTAGACTACAGATTCACTTCCTCATCCTCCTCTCCATCTCCTTTGCTCTCTCTCCCTCATTCAGCAGCTGGGGAGATGTAAGCAGCTCCCACAATTGTTTACCCCCATGTTGGTTCATTTCCTTGCAATTTCTTACAAGATGCCTCTGCTCACTTTACTGGAGAACCCCCAGACATGCATGAAGGCACTTCTTGCAGTCAAGTAAGTGGTACTTTACCTCCTCCATCATCTGATGCCTCCAGGCTCTGCTGTCTGAGACGATGGCTGCAGCAAAACACAAGGAAGAAAGAATTTCAATTGCAAGCCCAGAAAAGCATCTTGTTGTGTCCCCTTCCTCTCCACAAGCCTCACAGCCTGTCAAGGGGACAGGTACGCTTAGCCTGCAGACTGACCTTCTTCCATACCCCTCATTGTTGGACTTAGCAGAAATCTCAGCTTAGAGTGCTTAAGCAAGATGCCTTGTACCTGAGACAAACCCCTAGGCTGCAGACAGTAGGGCCTGGAGTGGGTCTGGGAGGAAAGCAGATGCTTTCTACTTTTCCTTCTTTCTGTCATACGGGAGTGACAGAGACACTACCTACTCCATATCCAGGGAACTATAGAGTGAGCAGCCCTGCCCCATCCCAGGACACATGACATGAATTCATGCCAGGCTCTGCACCCTTCCCAAGTTCCAGATCTCAGTGTACTGGTGCTTAGACTCGCATGTCCCTTCTCCATGAGATCAGATGTAAAAGTTGTGGAAGAAGTCTCAGCAACAATGGGAACTTACTCTTCTACTTCTTCTGCATGCTTTCTTCCTGACCTGCAAGACAAGGAAATGCTTATGCTTAGAAAAGGCTAGAGAAAATTAAAAAAATGCACCTTTACCTATATCACTGTTATTGTGCAAAACAGTTCCTACACCAGGTCCAATATAACACATCGCACCTTTAAAGAGTTCTGAGTGACCATTAAACCAGTGTATCAAAAAGTCCCTGAGTGCATCAGATTGAAGCAGAACCATTTGGGTTTTTTAGCTTCTCAGATACTTTTTCATCCCCTCTGCCATCAGCTGCAGGTAAAGCTTGCCTTGCCTGAGTAGAGAGGTTGGCACATTAAGGAGTGAAGAAGATCCTGTACTTTGTCTACCTACCCCTGAGAGATCAACAGGTCCTTCCTCCCCCTGGTTGTGCACAAAGATTATCTGGTTGCCTTTGTAGGTTAGAAGCCCCAGCTGAGCTGGCCAAGTTCAGGTCAGACACGCTGTCGCTGCAGTAAATCAGGGTTGATCTGGCTGAGTTAACAGGAGTTCATAATAATAACGTGGGGGGAAGGCACTGGCAAATGGCAGCTCCCTTGCTCTCCACCCCAGCAAGCCCAGAAGTAATTCAGTCCCGATTAGGGACGCTTGTTCAATATTCAAAATGTAAAACATGGAGGTTGCTGAACCAGCACTTTGAAAAGTTAATTAAATGCCAGGTTTCTTTTTAGCAGATACTCCATCATTCACTGATTGCTTTGGCCATTTTGCAGAGTGAAGTTTCATCTCTATGCGTTGGGAATAAATATTCTCCCCTCCCTTGAAGTCAGGGTGTCATGACAAAGAATACATGGGTCTCTCCCCTACCACATGCACTGTCCCAGGACACACCAAGATGTAAGAGAAGTTGCTTCATTGCCTTGCACTGCTCCTTTCAAAGCACTTCCATAAGACGGGACAGGCCTCTCCTCATCTGCTCTCTGTTGTAGCAGGTTATGGTCCTCATCTAGCTCTCCTGTGAATAATCTACTCTTCTAAGAGCAAGGAGCAGGGCACAGAGGATGTCTAGCTATGAGAGGAAGAAAGCCCCTTGTCTCCACCGCTCTCCCTGGAGCTTGCAGTCTGTGAGAAGCTAAAGATTACACTGAATCAGTGATCTGAGCCCAGTAATATCCACTGCTATAATCAGAACTGCAGCCGTGTAGGTGACATCTGCATCTGGGCTTTCAGCTATATCTGCACCTTTCTGTTCATCAGAAGAGGCAGAAGTGCAATGGAGCTGGGGAATTTAGGAAAGAGCTCTTCCAGTGAGGAGTAATTGTCCAGCTCCATCCTTCCCCCCAGTGCTAGTGCAAAGCACTTTTTGTGAACCCCCTGATACTATGGAGAAAGAAAGGGATGGCTTCAGAGAGCCCACCACCAGCTCTCACTGGAGTTTAGAATCTGAGAAGACAGAGATGGAAAGATGATGCAAGATTTATCATATTTTATCCCTCCCTTCTGCCTTCACAGAACTGCTTCCCACACCCTGTCTTCAGAGCCTTGCCCTCACTGAGCTGAAACATCCCAAATGATGGCTTTGCACAGCCTTGCACAGTGAGATGATTTCCTGGAGGTTCAATCTAACCTCTTCTTAGCATGATCCCGTTACTCTTGATATTTGTCCAGCCCCAAATAACACTCTATTCCTCAGTACTTACACTCCTTACATCTTTGCTCATCTCCTGTCCTCAGGTAGAAGTGAAACACTCCACATCCACATGTTTATACCTCCCAGGAGAGGGTCATTCCTGCTATCCCTGTAAGCAATTTCTGTTTCTTTTCCCTGTCATGACAGATACCCAGGTGGCCCACAGGGAAGGCAGTCATATGTTAGTCCTAGAGGCAGAGACTACTTCACTCGTGTTCTGAGACTTAAAGCTTTCTCAACTTTTCCTTGTTATGTTAGGAAAGAACTTATTCAGGGCAATAAGCAAATACTTCGTTATGAAATAGCTGCACTATATTGGAAAAAATAGTAATTTGGGGAACAAATTCATAAACCAGGAGGGGAGAACAGTACTGACCCCTTTAATCCCAGAGCCCAGGTGTTAGAACACTCTCCTGTCAAACAAGACAGTTCCTTCCTCTCTCTAGGGCAAGCTAAAGCCCCACGGTCAGCCCCCCCAGCAGAACACCCTAGTCTCTATGCCACAGGGTCTGAAGGTGGCAGTGGGTGATGCCAGTCTCTCATGCTGACAGTACTGTGGTTTATACAGAGCATTTGAATACCAACAGCACTAGAGCAGGAGCTAGAAATGACTGTTGTTCTGGTTAGGTGAGACATCTGCTTCCAGTCACCTGTACTAGATATGTTTGTTAATATATGATTTGGAATAGCATTATTTGATGAAACTGGCATTTCAAACCAGCTGATAAGCTCACGGGTAGAGAACTATCTCAGAAATATAGTATGAAACTTCTGCAGCACAGGAAGGAATTGCATGTTTTACACTCTCTGTGGCCTTAATGATTGAGCTATTAGATAAAGAAGATACCAACCAGCCTACTATTTCCTTTCTTTTTTAATAAGGCTTCCTTTCATTTTGTTTGATGCCAAATTTCTTTTTCATTCCTTGTTTCAGATTGGAAAAAAAAAATTCACAAAGTATTTTTGGTTTGTTCCTGACTAATCTTTTGCTTTTTCGGCCCACTTGCATTACCTAAATCTACCTAACAAAGTGACCCTGAGAGAAAAGACAAGCTTTGCCTTATGTCCTAAGGTTAAAAACCTTCAAGGCAGTAAGGGAAGTCATTAATAGATCCTCAAAAGGTGCCCTACCTCCAACCCTCTCCATTCCATAAGCTTAGCCGAGGGCTAAGCTATACATGGAGATACTATTCCCACAGAACCAGTCACCTGCTTGTCTCTTTGCTCTCCAGGTGCTATGGGAAGCCCCGCAGGCATTCTTCATGAAGTTATCACACTGCTTTAAGCATCGTGGAGTACCCCTTCCTCAGAACTGGCTCAGCTTATCAATGCCAATTGCAACATGTTGAGACCAACATTTCATCCTTCAGGAATATCAGGCCTGAGTACACAGCATCCTCTTCATTCACCACATGGGCACACCTTTCTAGTGGTGAGTGAAAGCAGACATGGAAGAAACCAGACTGTAAACTCAAGCCAGCATAGACAGATTTCCTACTCTTTTCTTAAGTTCTCAGCAACAAGAAGTGCACTGCCCTGGTTTGTTTGCTCCAGTAGGAGGCACAGCCCAGGGAGGGTAGCAACAAGCGCCTATAAAACGAGCAATTGTGTACGGACTATAGATACACCCACTCAAGTAAGGGCAAACAAAACAATACAATCCTGGGAGCAGTGCTCAGAAATGCATTCAGTCTGCTGTATTATACACCAGCCACCCCCAGTTTTTGTGAGACAGCAATACCTCTGTTTCTTTCATTTCTTCTGATAAGCCCATTGCATCTGGAGCGCCAAAGAACATGGACCATCCCCATCACCTGGACAGCTCTCTTTAAACTCCCTTTCACTGCAAGGCTGTCTGTGCTCCCAAACGTAATCAAAATTCCAGAATATTTCCTCTGGCTTTGGCCAGCTGCTGACCCCCTCTCTATTTCAGGGTGTTGAACAGCTGAGAAACTGGGCAGAAGACCCCGACAGACCCCAGGTAACCCCATGTTATGGAACTCCTAGTACAGAATACCTATTTCTCTCCTAGCTGTGTCCTGGGGCAAAGGATATAGATCTGATCTCGCTCTTGAGTGTTGTCTTTGCTCAGTTCTGGCCAGCAGGAATCCTCCCTCCACATTAATGAGAGGGGGTTAAACCTCAAAACCGAGGCTTTCCCCCCCACACCCCTAATGTACAGTTGAGCTGCCTCGGAGCTGCCTACAACTCCTGTGCTGAAGGGTGAAAGGCAGTTCTAATGTAGACATCATCTCTGTTAAACTGTTTCTTTCTCATTTAATGGACTACCACGGAGATCTAAATGGAGATAAAGTAGCAGGGCTCAGAGAACAGCCAGGATGCTATCTTTATGCAGCATGACAATGTGCAGTGGTTAATTAGACACCGTTAACCTATTTTAGCAGGGGACATAACTGGGATGAATGGGGGGAAATGTCCTTGAAATCTTTTAATGTCCACAGCTCATGAGAGCTCGAGACACACTTGCATCCTGCACCGAGCCACAGCCAGGTGCCAGGAGGCCAGTGTGCAAGATCCGAGGCTCTCTTCTGCGTGCCCAGGGACGTGTGAGGGCGGGCAACACAGCTAAGGAAAAGCGAAGCAGTTCTGATGACTTGTTAAAACCAACATTGAGGCGGCTGGACAGGAACGCCCGGTCTAGCGTGGCGGGGGCGGCAGCCGAGGAAGAGAGAGGGCTGGGAGCGTGGGCAGCCCCCTCGCCCAGCCTGGTTGCTCTCTGCCCGCGCGGGCAGCTCTCCGCTGGGGGCCGCTTTGCTCTCCCCGGCGCCCCCGCACCCTCAGCGCAGCGCCCTCCCCGCTCCGCCCCGACGCCGAGGGGGTCAGTGCCGCCGGGCCGGCGCTGCTCCGGGCCGCGGGGCGGCCGCGCTCCCCGGGGGCCGCCCGTCGGCGCCACAGCATTGCCGGGCCGCGGCCGCCCTCTGCCGGGCCCCGGCGGCGTGGTGCCCGGCCGGGCTCGGCGCGGAGGCCGCGGGTCCCCGGGCCGGTCCGCTAGTGAGCGAGGAGGGCGGCGAGCACTGGGGCTTCGGTGCCGCTGTTTGCAAGCGGTCACACCTGCAATCTACAGGGGTTGCGGGCTGTCCCCGGGAGGGTGGGCGCGCACCGCAGGAGCGGTGGGGCCGCAAGTCGAGATCGAAGGGTATTTTCGATATTTTACAGGGCCCTGGCAGCGGTGGGAGAATTTCATTTGCCTGCGTGTTAGCGTATTTCCTGGCATGTCTCAACCACTTCTCTTTATGAATCACGTGGAACCAGAAAGCTGCTTCAAGCTGCCCTCTTGCTAAAAGAGTGAAATGGAAAAAAAGAGAATGTCCTGATCTTCAGAGATATATTTTGTTTTGAGAAAGCAGGACGATCAAAGGGAGAGCAGAGATGGGTTGTGTGCGCAGGAAGCTACTCACTGGCCAGCGTTCTGCCTCTGCGCTTCCATCCAAAACCATACCCACCCCAATACCAAAGGCTTGGCTCAGCCCAAAGGGAGACATGAAGCCTTTTGCCTCTAGGGCACAGACTGTAATTCAGGTTTAGGATGGAGGGAGGAGGGGAAAAAAAAGATAAAAAAGGACATTGTACCCTCTTGCTCAAGTATTTTTTTACTGCCCATCACCACAGTGAGTGGGTGGTGAGCTACGAGTTGCAGCTTGTTCGATAGCCTAAGGCACAACTAAGTTACACATCCAAAATGACACACAAGTGCTAACTGATCAGTTCTCCTAGCTCTCCAAGCGTGAGTCTTGGTCACTGCTTGTTTGCTGATGCACAGGGAGAGAAAAACACTCATCAAAGCTGCATGTAAACTAGAACTGAAGCCCATGCTGGAAAGCACTACCACAAGGTGTCTTCTCAGCTATTCCATTGCACCTTACTTCGGGCTCTGATCAGTTGTTTAAGTTTCCACCCCCTCTCCCTGGACTGCGGCAGCCTGGAAAAGCCAGATTTGCCTTGATTTAATCAGGAGTTCAATCTTCACATCTCCTAAAATCAAGGCAAGTTTTGCCATTGATTTCAGCAGAGCGAGGACTACTATGAGTCTTTATTTCTGTCATAGGATGTCACCTCACAGCCCTCACTTCCAACCCTTGGGGCACATGGCTATCTATATCTCCACAATGGGGTTTTGGGCAGACACATTTTTTTAAACTGTAATGGTCCCAACATCCACTTTCTGGCCCCTCACATGCTCCTTGGGCTGCCTGGACCACATGTTGAACACACTGCCCTAGAGCACGGCACTGGAGGAAGAAGGATGCAGCGATGAGCAGGCATGCTCTGTGGGACAGGATCTGACAGACACTGCGGCTAGCCAGCTCCAGCTGAAATGGGCTTGTGAGGCACTAATCAATCTCTAGCAGAAGTAGTGTTGTTTCTCCTCATGTCCTAATACGTGGGCTTGCTTAACAGAAACAACAAAGGAGGAAAGCTCTGGCAAGCAGGACTTTAGGAACTGGCATGAAAGAACAAGCTGACAGAGAGAGTTCACGGGGGTCACTGAACCTCAGCCTACTCACTGCATCATCCCCGTAACAGATGTTCCCAGGGTTCCCCCACTCGCTCACTGGTAGACAGCTGACCGGCAGAGCTGTTCAGAGCTCCCACTGAGCAACAGAAAAAACAACAACACTCAATACAAATTCCTGCTGTGTGGGAAAACAGCGCTGCAGTTTCTAGAGGTATCCACCACACATCTTCAGTCCCTGAGAACAGAGGCACCTATCCAACTGATCATGCCTTCGGTCTCCAGTAAGCACCAGGGCCAACTCTCACACCAAACGGCTCTTGAGGTTACAGGAGCATTTCAGTTTCCATTTAAAGGAAAAACACACCTCTGATCCTCATGGTTACACAGAAGAACTGACTGCTAAAGGAGACAGAACTAGAATGCAAAGAAAAAGTAGCTAAGGTTGGTTGTTTTTTTCAAATCCCACAACAGAGAACAAACTCATGATTCTGAAGTACTGGGCCAAAGACTTTTTACTTGTGATTGGCCTCACTGAAAACGTTTAAATGAAAAACACTAGAAAGAACTAAGTGTTTATTACTGAATGGCACCGTGTGCTGTCATCTGAGAGCAACAGCTTCTGAAAGAAGATATTTTAAGAACTTGGATTAAGAACTTGAGAATAGTAGAGGGGTTATACGGGGAGGGGGACTGGGGGAGGAGGAAATAGGGCCAAGCAAGTAAATCAGGTCATCTTAGGTCTCTTTCCACAGGTAAACTGCATTAAGCTAGACTTCACAGCCAATTTAGAGGTGACCTACAAAGGCCAGACAAGTTTTTAGCCTTGGCTTTGACAGATACAAAAGGGTTGCAAGTTGCATGTGTTCTTCAAGAGGGTTTTGCGTCTTTAAACCAGAAATATTTGGGACAGCAAGGATAGTATCCCCTGAATTTACTAGTAAATTCCTTGGAGATGCAGAGAACTAAGGAAGGAAGATGCTTTGTCCTCAATCAAAAAAATCAAAAAGACTTCACCCTGAGCACACTCTGCCACCTCAGCAACTTACATGGACTGTTACCAAAAATGTCACACTCCTGTTTTGTTTTTGTCATGCAGGCTTCATTTTCTAGGGGAGCAAGAGGCTACAATCCTACTAGTTCTTCTATTGCTCAGTGTCTTTCAGGAAAAAGCAGTCAAAGAAAACTTCACTAACAGAGAAAAAATAAACAGAAATCTAGCTTAGGGAAAAAAAAAGGAAAAAGGAAAAAGAAAAAAGGAAAAACAAAGAAAGAAAAAAGGAGAAAAAAAAGGAAAAAGAAAAAAAAAGGGGGGGGGGGGGAAGGTCCAACTCTTTTTCCAGGCTCCTCTGGGCAGTGCAAAGACACAGGAATGGGCACAAGTCTAGCATTTTCCCTTTGTGGGAAACCCTTGCAAGTCATACTAAGGAGGGTTAAAAGGAAAAAAATCCCCCATCACAGCCATGGTACTGAGGGGATTCTCAGGTAACTCTTCTGTCTTTTAGGGACTTTCCTTTTTCTGCCAGTTATCTTTACTGAGTCTAAACAGAAACACCAAGGAGAGCTCACCCCAGCAATGACATAGCCTATTAAAAAAAAAAAAAAAAAAGAAAAAAGAAAAAGCAGGGGGGGAGAGAGAGAGGAAAAAAAACCACCCTGGGCCTGCACATTGCAGCTTACCGCCATCTTGATGTCCTTGATGCGTGCTGATGGCATGGAGGCGGCTGGCACCAGATCAGCCCAAGAGAAGGAATGAGAGGCCAATGGAGATTTATGTGAGGAGAGTGAGATGGACAAGGTAAAATTGTCAGGAGGAGTTGTTAGAAAGTAAAATATATTGTGACAATTCCACTCCCGCCGTTCATCAATAAACTGACAGATCATTTAGTGTCAATTAGGAGTGATAGATGGACAAGTCCCCATGATCCTGGGCCAAAATTAATGGCTGGGAGGGAGAGGGTGATTGAAAATGACGGCTGACATTGAGAGGAAAGTCCTGAAGGTCCCCAAGGGGCCATTACTTGCCTCATTCCCTTGCAGATCAATGCAGGGACAAACCCAAAAACAGACACTTCAAGACAAAACTTAATCAGACTTCCTTTTCTTTCTTCTCCTTCTAAGTTGTGCCCCCTCACTTGGCAGCCTTGATCCTTTGTGCCTATACTCTTCACATCATTGAGGACATCCACAGATGGCTGCAAGATGCAGAGTGAGGCTGCTGTCTTCCCCACAGCCAGGAGCCTGGCTCTGCTCCTAACATGGCAGTGTCACAGAGAAGCCCAGCCTGGGATTTACCTCAACACTGCTGGATTGGGAGCAGAGGGCAGAAAGAATGACACAAGCTTCCCCCTACCATGTCAGATAGAGAAACTCATGAGCGCTTTACTACTCCCACTTGCAAGACAGGGGTGGCTAGAGGTTCTATAAACCAGGCACTCTCAGGGGTCATTTCGTATAGATACAACACAGGATAGTTTAAGCCCATATTTTTGAAACAGGAGGTTTTTAACTTTACTTACCTCTAGAGACCTTGAATCATAAAACCCCTTAATCTCTTAAATAACTTACCTCCAGCTCCAGGGTGCAATCTCACCATTGCCTACCCTCCAGAGCCCTAAATGATATCTACACAGAGGCTGGGTTACCCTGCTCTAAAGGTCATCCCGACTGCATCCCCTTTCTTCCTACAGGCCCTTAATATTCACCTTCTTGTTAAATGCGTTCCTGGACACTGTACCACCACTTCCATTCCAAAATACTTCAGCATGGTCATTTTCTTAAACAAGCCTTGATTATTCCAACTCTGACCTATCAGTCAGAAAGGAGAAATTTCAGCTGGAGCTGGAGCACTTGTTGCTAAACTGCCACGATCCCTGTAGAAGAAAGGAGGTACACGTGCAGGCACTGGAAGGACTTTCTACTGAAAGCAGCACTTGCGTTTGCTTGCAGGGCCACCTGAAACGAGCTGTGTTTATTCCACAACAACCCCAGCAGCTGCCTGCAGAACTGTATGAATTTTAAGCAGCTGATTGCAAGACCAAAGGGATCAAGGACACGAGTAAACTGGAAGTGTCCCGAGAAGCAAAGAAACTTGATACTATGATACTAATACGGAGAAAAATGGAATAAATTCTATAAGGAAAGTCAGATAGATGAGATCAGCAGAAGCTGGAATTAAATGGATCCCRTAAGCACCTCTCCTTTGTCAAATCCTCACCAGTATGCAAAACTGAGTTCCCTTTTCCTTCTCCCATTAGCAAGCACTTTGTGTTTCTTCCTTCTGATGCATGAGATAACCTGACAACAAACCTCTGCTTTGCTTGTCACAAGTGTCAACACTGATGTCATTAAGGACATCAGCACAGCGTTCAGAATGGCACTTGGGCTCCATCCAGTGGTTAGAGAGCTGCTTCTGTAGCAAAACCAGCTGTAATTACTATTATTTACGTAATCTCAGCAGGGTACTAGGCCCCAGGAGGCTGCCTAAGTTCTTGGCTGGTCCCCTTTCCTCTAATACTGGGGCTAGAATATTGCTGGGGCAGCAATGGGACTGCCTCTTCTCATAGAGAGTGATTCTTCCCTCTGAGTACAAATTTAAATAAATACAGCAGATTCAGGTGCAGAGGGCCCCATCAGTAAGGAAAAAAGATTCTTCCATCACTACTTTGCACCGTTTGTTTGCTGATTGCAGAGGACAAGCCTGAGGATTTGCTCAGACACTTACTTGCAGTCCTCATCATTATCCAGATTTACAAAATGGGACTCCTAGCAATGACAGCTGTTCTACAGAGGTGCTGGGAGTCCAAAGTAATCTTTCCATGCTTGACTTTTGAAAACTTATCAGTAAAAGACAGCATTTTGATAGTTCTCGGGAATTTAAATACCTGACACTTGTAAATGCCATGGGAACTCATGATAAAATACTTTATCTTACTTGCACACCATCTGTGCAAATTAATTTCAAAACTACCTACAGGTTGGAAAACTTTAAGGGCCCTCCTCCTCTTCCTATCTTGCAACAGTCTGAGACAGCAGTAGTCTGATGGAAGGAATCAGCAAGATGGTGAGAATATTTGCAAGTTTACCTACATATGACAAGAGCCGGGCAGGTAAGGGACTAAGAGGGAGCAGCAAAGGTAGAAAAACAGGTTGCAAATTAAATTCTACTCTAACATGTGCCAAATGGAAACATAAAGAACAATCTCAAGTGATCATTTCACGTTGATAAGGCTCTGAACTAGAAATAAAGCAGAACAGAGTTTAAGTATCCTGTCGGAAAAGCAACAAGTCTGCAGTTGCAACTGGCTGAATCTGTCAGAAACAGAACTAAAAGCTTAGACCTCAAATGGGGAGAGAATAACACATAAACAGCTACAAGATCATGTCACAAGTGGCTACAGTATCCCATCTGACCCACAATATATTTCCACAACACAGAAAATCTAACTGTAGCCACTCTGCTCATCCTTCCTTTCTAAGTAAAAAATAAATCACAGATTTTAACACTGGTCAGTTCTGAAAACCAAACTACTTAAAGCAGTACAATTCCCAAGCATAGGCTCAGTTACACTGGCATAAAAGTGCTTATACCTACATCAGATATATCAATAGAAGCATGTTATTCTAACTACATCTACACTAGTGAAGTTGGAGCAAGTTAACTTGATGGGCTTCCAAACTGAGTCAAATTGGTTGAAAAGCTGTGGGGAGATAGAGTCTGAGAAAACAGAAACAACAAAGCTACAGTAACATTGGTATGACATCAGCTGATGACTCAGACTTTTCACATGAAGGGTTTACTCTGGGATATGTCACAAACACAGCCTTACAGGCCAGCATCTCAGACTTTTTTAAGGGAGAGGAGAGAGATCAGCTTGGGGAGAATACACAGCTGAAGGAAAGAAAAGGGGAATTAGTTGTACAAAAACCTTGTACCTCATATGACTAAAGAAAGTCAGAATAAACCTCCCCTTCATAAAATTTATCCAATAAAAGCTCTTCATACAAATTAAAAGAATGCTGTCAGATACGACATGATATCGTATGCATGACTGAGCAAGGGGCACATYTTCATCTCATGTCCCACTGTGCAGGGTCTCACAGGTAGAAAGGTCTGCAGCCCTCCATCTTCTGTTCTGCTTCTTCAGCTGAATTGCGTCCAACCTCATAGRAGCATTTACTCCAGACACCTGCTATATCTGTAAACCATGTAATTGGGATGCTGGAGAAGCACCACTGATAGCTACTGCTCCAAATCTATCAGATGAGGCTAATGCCAAACAATGGAAAACATCCTAAAGTAGCACATGGCACAGTGCTTTTACATTACGAACCTGTACACTGTCCTTCTGGGCACATTAGGCACAGCCCTGAATAACTGTATTACCTCCAATCCAGTCCTTCACCTTGCCAACAATTACATAATTTATTTTTCCTAAACAATGCAATTCACCCTTGTTCTCTGCTATCACATTTTCATAAAGCTTCTGCTTGGTCCTACAAAGATCCAGGATCATTGGTGGCATTTTTTTATAACCCTGAGGTGGATGCATCTTTGCAATGGAAACTTCAAGCTACAGCCAGCCTATGAAAAATAATAACCGTTATCAGAGTTAAACTGAAGAGGAACAGAAGGAGTTCAGGCTGAGATCTTTATTCCCTTGCTTTACTCCAGTCTCCAGATTTTCAGCTGATTTATTCTTCAGAGACAGAGTGATAATTTTCCCAGAAAAGTACTGATTTCCAGAAAGGCTACCCCAGAATATAGACCACCTTTCTTACCTCCCAAGAAATACTGACTGTATAACAGGTTTCTGGATGTCCTCTCCGATTTTCAGCATTCCAGGAAAGAAAATACRTAACTTTTCCATAAATCAGAGTGTCTCCAAAGTATATGTCCAGACATATACACTCTTATTATAGGCCTTAATGTATACAAGCAATCTCACACAACTCCATGACTGAGCCCTTCAGCTCTGTCAAGAAATATAACACCAGCATAACTTTACAGCTTGAAAAATAACAAATAGCTTGAAACCAAGTCCTCTCCTCCCACTCTGAACTGTCCTTTAGTTTTCATACCCATTCTATTACCATGTCCAGATATTTCCTTTCCCTTAGGTGTCCTTCGTAAGCATCAGGCYTCTGAACTTACACTCTACAATTTGTATACTTTTTTCCTCCCATCTCTTCTCGCTGACCATCTCCATCCATCTCCATTATACCATAACCCCATACACACATAAACATTGACAAATTTCACCTTTACTGTCAAGGCTGATCACTAAATCCTGAACTGTTCATTGCATTCTTGTCAGTGGGGCACTGTCATGTATCACTCTCCTGGAAAGGACACAACCAGTCAAATCCCCCCCTCCCAGCTCCTGCATTTAACATGCTTATTACATTCTTGACTCCTTCCAGTTACTGTACCAGGTAAGGAATACACTGCCTCTGGCAGACAGCGACATGTACACAGTTCTGAGCCCCGCCAGGCCAATTCATAAAAAGCATTAGGCAGCGGAACCAAGCAAGAGCAATACTTCAAATGGTTTGAAGGAGTTACAATGATATTGGAGATGCAGGCCATCTACAAGATCCAGAAAAACTGTTACAATGCCTGTGACAGCAAAGCCCAACTAGTGATGTTCACTTAATCCRTGCCTAAGCCCCTCTTAATAAGGAAAGAGGTGAGGACTCACTTGGTAGGTGCCAGTACAGGATCATCTGCCCAGCCTCCTTGCCGACGTGGGGGTTTAGGTGGTGGACCCTTTATTAAAGAGAAGAGACAAGTTACAGCCAGCTCCAGTCAAGGCAAAATCAAACCAATTGAGACACCAGGTCCACACATACTAATGTAACACTTTACCAAATAATAGATGGAGAGATAGTGTTTAAAATGCTGTTTATTCATAAAATAAAAGGAAGACAAATATTGCAGGACAGGTTTTTAAGTGTCTCTGTAAGCAAAAGATGTATCACTCTAATCAGTATCTTGACAAGTTTCAGGTCTGTGTGCCTTTGACTTGTCCAGGACACAAAGTACAGTAGCAGACTGATCCACAGAGGATGCACTCTCCTGGCAAAATACAGTTCACTGGGAACTCATTACTGCTGCGTTACTGCTGCCCACATTTCAGTGGGAGGTATCACGTTACATGTTTCCTAGGGTACAAGTCAGCTCATTTTAGACATCTTGTTTCAGATGAGGAATTGTTCCTAAAAAGTGTCTGCTTTTGTCCACTGCCTAGAATAGGAGGTTAGATGCCAAGTTCAGATACAGGCAGCCATACCAAACACCTCTAAAGTCAGGTGAGATGAAGGGGGAAGTTCATCTGGAGCTTAAAGACACTCCCTGCTATTTTCTTGCAGTCTTGCGTGGCATTCTGTCGTGCAGCAAGAGAAAACAGGAATTCAGCTTGGGGCTTACAATGGGAATTTTCAAAGAGCAGGGCCACGATTTCCAACCATGCAGGAGCTGCCTGCTGCCTTTTGCAGTTTTGGGCTCGGTTCCCCCTGCCTGAAGCACCTCCTACAGCAGTGGCTTCAGTGTTTTGCATGACAGGCAGTGGTGAAAGCAGAGAGGCAAAGTGAACCCAGTGCATGAATGTCAGTTTATACAGCTCCCAATTGATGGTGCCCAGCGAGGGAAGATGGGTTATGGGGACCTGTGAAGGGACCATCATGAGAAAGGATGATTGGGTAAAAGATGTCCCAAAATGGGGAAAAATGATAACTGCAAAGGAGTCTAAGCTGGAGCAATGGTGGGGGGGAACAGGTGGCTCCCACAGTTTTTATTAAGAAAGGGAATGGGCTGGGTGACTCCTGAGGATTTTTGACTTGACAGAGGGGACCTTGCATGCGTGGTGGGGTCAACCCTGAGCAAAAGCCAAATTACCTCTTGCCACAGACGGGGAAGGGGTTGAGCTAACCCCTGATGGTAGGGGTCTCCCGTGTTTATTTCTTGAAGCAGAAGCATTGTTTGTGAGTGTGGGAAATGAAGCAAGCCTGCCAGGGGCAGCCGCTGCCTGCTGCAGGGAGGGGGCACGACCCTGCATAGCTCCCTGATAGAGGCAAAAATAGTCATCCTCCAAAAATAAACAGGGAGCAGGAATGAGGCAGGAGCTGCAGTCCCAAAATACCAGCTTTCTTCGGCAAAGGGAGCACAGGAGGGCAGAGGGACAGGCAGGGAGCGTGAAACGCAGGAAATAGCCTCCTTATATGGGCTCATCCGCAGGGGACAGAGCTCAGTCGACTGGAATGACCATGTCACAGAATGTGAAGCCTTCAGGGGCCCAAGTGAATGGAGTTTTCTGATCTTTAAATGATTCCCCCAGATTCTTAAGATGCCAAACCAGAGAAGAGGCTACAGTGCCAAAAAAGGAGCATTTTGAATTCAGTTGATCGGGACACACCCAGAGCCCAGGAAAAAGGGGAAAAACACACCACATATGGGCGTGCATGCCCACATAAACATCCCTATTCCCATTACACTCACCGCTACCTCAAAAACACACTCCCTCCCACACGGACCCTTCCCATGCAAACAACCCTCCTCCCCTCACACCATCTCCCAGATAGCCAGCAGGCCATGTTCCCAACACACAGCCTCACAACTCCTTGCAAAGGCACACAGAGTTACACAAATGTCACCAAAGAACCTGGGCCATAAGGCTGAGGGAAAATGCAACATCTCCAGGGCATTCCAATGCACCTGCAATTTAATTCCCTCATCATCAAAACTAGCCTTCTGATCCAAGATATCTCAAGTTGGGCACACCAGATCAGAGGGTGATGAGAATGACTGCCCCAGTCTTTGCACAGGGCATGACTCCATGGCATCTAGGGGTTTGATCCCAGTATCTTGCCAATGTTGTAACGTCTTCCCATTGATCATACACACCAGGCAACCCTGAATGTCTGTCAAACCCTGACAAACACCTCACACACACACCTACAGGTCTTTTATTCCTCCTGCAATAAATCAGGTAATTCTTTTTGAACTGCCCACAGAAGAACTAGCAACAGGAAAGGCAACGTTAACTGTCAGCTGAGGATAAATAACTTTTCTTTGTTAGTTGCCTGGAAAGTGCCGTAATAAGGTCACATGCCACATGCACTTTTGTCAAGTAAATAAACTTACCTTCATATACTTTCACATTTCCAAAACCTCAGCATAATTTACAATTGAGAATGCAATGTCGTGCATTGCCATAATATGGTGACAGGTAGGGACGTTGCAGCTGCAAGCAAGAGCTTGAGGCAGAAAGTGGGAAGAACATCAACCCCAGAGGGAGCACAGCAGAAAGAGAGGATGTTGTTCTTCTGTGACAGAGCAAATGTGCTCCTGAACACACCGTTTTGGTGAAAAAGACTGGGGGCTTTAAATGATCAGAACTTACTTGGGCAAGATTTTCATATATGTTGCCAAATGCAAAGCTAAGCTATACACCCAAATGGTTTGGTGTCCAAAACACTGAGATTCCACCAGCTCTTGACAACAGTGTTCTCTCTCAGCTCTTTGCTGCTCAGTCTCTTTCACAGCATTAACTAACCACTTGCTTGCTGTGGTTTGCTTTTCCACTTCAGTTTTGTCAATTATTTCTCTCCAGAAGATTTCCTCTACCTTAGTTTCTGCAGATCGTCCACTTTTTCAAGGAACATTGCCATGGTCTGGGCTCTTTATTTTATTTTTTTCTCAGAAATTCAGTTCACCATTTTTGTGACGGCATTTTTCCAGTATTTCTCAGGCCACCTTCCTTACCAACACTTTCATACTACCACCATAACCAGTATTTTATCTCTGCCTTCGAAAAATGACTGGCCTGAATTCCATCTCTCCCGCTTTAAACTAGAAACTCTACCTTCTTCTTTATCTGTAGTCAGGCCCTTTCTTATCAGACAGATGTAGAATTCTAATTTGGCTTCCCCATTAAGGCAGAAATTTCCAGGCCACTTGTCAGATCATGTCTGCAATTYTGAAGGTGCTAGTTGGATGTTGCTTCCCTCACGGAAGCAACTACCCTGTGTGTCTCTGGATCCTGAGGGTCCAGTGAAGTTTCTTTTAGAACCTACCACAACWCAGGCAGATTACAGACATGTTGTGTCCCTCAGATTCTCAGGCGGGTCTGGAAATATGGATTAATTTACCTTCATCAACATGACAACTCCTTTGAAACAGCAAGCACTCTGTACAGGGATGCAGAGATTCAAATGACATTGACAGCGTGCAACAGAGGGGACACAACTTTTCTGTCATGTAATACATTTCCTAAAATGTATAGGATCTATGTTCTGCCCAATACACAAACACTGTGAGATTTTATACAGTATGTAGGTACCTTGTTTTTATCCAATATTGACCATGGAGCAGAAAGAGAGAAGTATGGCCAGTCTCAAGTTTCCTCTTCTCCAGCAAGTTGCCTGAGGCTCCGCTGACTGAGGAAAAGCAAATCTCCACAAACAGGCCTGATGAATTAGTTTTGACTGCTGCCAATTAAGGAGCTGTAAGTCAAATAGCCCCACTGCTTCCAAGCAGCCACATAATGCTTACAATCTATACCGACCTCAGAGCATATATGATATCAAAAAGGGCTCAGTTCCCAGAYCTGTGCAAGCCTCGGCTTTTTGCAAAGAACAGCCCATCTCTGCTAGCCCTCTTTATCATGTCCACAGATGGTTCAAGTAGTGCATCTGATTTTAATGAATCCCCTCCAAGGACTTCTGCATGTCTTAAATGCCTAGTAGAAAATACTGGATTTCCATTTCATCCACAAACTGTCCTTCTTCATGGTCACTGACCTTCCTTTACTAGGGAAAGTACTATTGAGACAGAAAAAGTTCTTGGAGGGCTTTAAATATTCTCTGTCATCTATCACAGCAGGTAAAGGAGCAGCTCATATTGTTAAACAGCTATCAAGAATTTCTTCCCTAAAACAATGATCAGCTACCTAGTCAGCTTACATGTGCACCTGCTAGGAAAGCTGTCATATTGCAGCATTTGGCACCTTAACCTGTCTCAGGAGTTAATGCTCTCCCCTGCATGAAAACAGTGAAGCAGCACACAATGATCTGATTCTCTGAGCAAGGGGTTACCAGGTAGAATCCTCTCACAACCCACAGTTACAGGGCAGTGCCCCTCCAGCCCTCCTAGGCATGAACATCTCTCAAACAGTTTGCTACTACCTTGTGCTACATACTGTCAGACATGTTCCCATCCATCTCCACCACTCCTACAGTTCTTTTGCTGCCTTCAGGTGGGTCCAGGAGCACTCAAAACACGAAATAAATGTGTGGAAAAGGAAAAGCTTTTAATAAAATTATTTTCAATGGGATTGTCCCTAATCCACATCAAGGTAGCCAAGCAGGGAGGATAGTACTAGAAAGGCTGGGAAACATGGCTGACTAGAAATGCTATTTCRGTAGATGTCATCAAAAGGCTAGTAGATAACCTCAGAAAGCTGAAAATAACTGCTCTGCTGGCCAGCCACTTGGGGTGCACGGGAGAGAGGCAGCACAAGGCCTTGGGGAGCTCCAGGCCATGCAGTGCTGGGGCTCACACTGGGGAAGCTGGCCTAATTAGGGAACAAAAGTTCAGCTGCATTTTTTAGATTCCTCCTGGAGAATCTGGCCAACTTCCAGCCGAGCGGTCCCCAGGAACAGGCTGGGAGTCCAGCATTTCTACAAGCAACCAGAAGACGACTGGAAAAAAAGAAGAAAACCCTGTAAAATGGAAGCAGGTAAAAAAGCCAGTGCTTCCTTGGATGCTGGTTCCCTTTGGTGGAGGGTGTTTATTAGCACAATGCAAGAATCCAAACAGATGACAGAAACTCTGGGACATGGAGGGACAAATTCAGCTCAGCCCAGGACAAACATGCAAATGGGAGGGCATTTACAATGTGCAACAGCTACAGGAAATTCTGCCTCCGGGAACCCTCCCAGGTTCTCAGAGATGCCAGTTGCTTCAAGAGCTATCTACCGCCAGTCCACCCCACTCCCAATCGCATGCCTAAGAAGGCAAAACCCTAGCAACGTGCGGTATACAAAATGCAGCTAGCCCCTGGTGAGGGCTCTTCTACAAGCTGAAGATCACAGGGGAGAACAGGAAGCTAGAGGAAAACAACGCAGTCAGACTGTAAGGTCTTTGGGAATAGGAAATTTTTGTCCCAGCCACACACCAACACTCTCTAGATCTTACTGCAATGCAAGTTGTAGATACAAAAAGGGCTATAAAGGACTGCGTTACAATTATACATGACTTCTTAGGTCATGAACTCTCTGAACTAGACTGGCTGGACAGTGCCACTGTGATTATTTTTACACAAATAAGGTCCCCCAGTAAGCACCCAGCTGAGTGCAGCCAGTGCTGGGCTCCTCAGTCACACGTTTCTAAGTTTCAGGGGATGTGGAGAAGAGCACTTGGAGGGTGGCTGCTGCACAGATCCAGACCAAACCAGACAATGGAATGAGAGTTTGGAGCTGGGTGCCAACCACTGTGCGAGGGTAAGAACTGGGTCAGGAAAATACCGTTCTGATTAAAGGCCCTGATCATATCAAGCCCCAGGCCATGTCTACACCACAGGTGCAGACACACCTGCAAGCAGGATCCATGTGAGTCAGCTCGAGTCTGGAAATGGTCTAGCTTTAGCTACTTCTGGTAACCAAGCCCAAGCTGATACCTCCCCAGGTAGAGTGCAGGTTGCTTCTCACCACGGGATCTCTGCATCATACTGCACTATATTTTAGGATGCAAATACACTCACTCAAACAACCCCACCGGACTGGGCAACCTAGCAATCTAAGTCCACAATTGGCTTCACATGTCAGGTACTTAAATTTTTTTGATAGTTGTTCTTCCAACAAACGTTCATTGAAAACAATTGCTCTTGACATGTTGTCTTAACCTAAAAAGCAACAGCTCATTTTTCCACCCAAATTGTTTTAAAAGGATTGGGAACTAGAACTATAGAAGAACTTGGTTGCCCCCTCTGGAAAGGTCAGATCCTCAAATCCTCTTTCCAATTGTTGCCTTAAAAAATGTCATCACTCAAACTTTGAGTGATATAGAGCCACACAGGTCAGCATCCACCTAGCTAAGAGTCAGAAATCAGGTGCTCTCCCCACTTTAGTCCATGAAGGACCTTGAGACTACCTATGGCATGTCTACCAAAGCGCAACTAGAGAACAAGGTCCCAGCAGGACTCATTAGGACTGGAACAGATGTCTTCCTGCTCAAATACTGTTGCCTTCAGTTAGAAAGTCCTTCCCTGTGGCCCAAAAGTTCTTTCAGTTCCATTTGCAAAGCAAAGCGGCTTCAGGAGAAAGGACTGAGAGCCTTCTCAGACCCAGAACAGCTCACAGCTTTGTCATTATATGTAATATTCTCTAGGGAGGTGGGAAACATTACTTGATACATCTTTCAGGAGGAGGAAGACAATAAAATCAGTGTCTTCCAGCTTGGAAAGGAGATGGTGGGTTTAATCTTTAAGTTTATGTATAAAGTGTGCGGCTTCAACATCAAAATGAACACCTCCATCCCTGAAGGTCCCCAAAGGCAAGGAAAAGCCTTGCTCCACTGCTGAAGGCTACAAAACACAGGATGGGGATCAGGATCACTCACTGCTAGTGCAGTGCACTCCCAGAGCTCTCAGAATGGGGCCAGAACTCCACGGAAGGACAGGGTTTCAGACACACTGCAGTCCCCAGCCACTCTTTACCACCTTAATAGATCCACAGGCCCATCCTGAGATTGTCTACACAGGCACCTAATACAGGCTGTGGATTTTGCTATGAGGATAAGGCATCTAAACCTCCTGTGGATTTGCATTTAGGCAATCCCCACAGTTCTTCTGCATAAAGCTCTAGCCCTCCTTTCAGACAGGGACTAAAGCAAACTAGAGGACGGACTTTTCCAAGGCCCCAGAGCAAATCCATGGCAAAGCCAGGAAGAGAACCCAGCAAAATCTTGGCTTACAGCCACATTCATACTCCTCCTGCCTATTCTGCCTCTGCAAATTAACTGAGATATTAGGATACACCCTTTATTATACCATTGATCAGCCTTACAGCCTTTGGCTAAATGTCCCAGGCAGCCTTGGAAGGTGCAGCCAAATGAGTGATTCAACTGGCAAAAATTCAGATCCAAGATGAGTGGTTTGCCAGGGGATGCAAAACAAGTCTCAGAGCAGGCAGATGGCTGGAGGGCAGGACTTCAGCAGGTACATTCACATTGACAGCCCAGATGGGGCTGTTTGCTAGTATTCAGGCAGCCACAAAGTATCTTCAGTGCAGCAAGAGGAAAGGGACCAAATCCAGGAAGAGTTCAGATTTAACACTCAGCACAGCCCAAAGGGAGTTCAGAGAAGGGTTACATGAGCCATCAGGGGAATGAAGGGGCCAACTTCGGACAAATGATTCAAGAAGCCAAGTATTTCAGCTTGGCCAGGCAATGACTAAGGGAGGGATATACTGCAACAAGTTTTGGATCACACTTTATAATATAAAGTTCCACTAATAATTGGTTTGGAAGAGACTTATGATACAATTAACAGAAGTTTGTAAGCATATAGTATTATAAGTTACAAGCAGCTTACTAATCAGTTAGATTTCTCAACACTCAGTTAACCATTTTGTTACCTTCACAGGCATTTACAAATGGAAAAATACTATGAAGTGCGACTGTAATGCTTAAGAGCATAAGCCTGAATAAAGGGTGCAGGAATTATCCAAACAGGAGGGGTTTCAAAGCAGGGATCACTTCATACTAAGGAAAATCTCCTTGCCAGGCACCATTGCATAACATCCCTGAGGCAGCAACAATTGCTCATGTGGAAGAGTCACATCAGTTTAGTTATTTTAATGAAATTTAGCAGCCAGGAGCAAGAAGGTGCCTGTGGCATGTGACCAGCCACCACTCAGTACAGCAGACCTTGGGAATCAGTGATGTAGGGCACTGTATGGAGGTGGAATTAGTTCCAGTGAAATGACTGTAAGGACTGGTTCCAGTCGGGGGCGGGGGGGGAGCTTAGATCAATTACCAGGAAAAATTTCTATTGGGTAACCAGTCCCCAAAACTATACCCATCAGTGGGAGGTCTCTTTGCCTGATAAATGGAAAAGTGCTCTGGGCATAGTCCTGAACCATCCATCACTGACGAATAAACCCAGTGGATCTTTCCTACAATATCATCTCTAGCACTACCAAGAAAAAACGGAGCTAATCTGAATAGTCTTGACTCCTTGTGATGAGCATACCTTTCTGAGGCCAGAATTAATGAGATGGGTGATACAGGTTTCTTTTCTGGGCTTTAAATTTCACAGATGAATCTACTATGCTACCAGTACTGGGCTGGTGCTTCAGCAGAAGGAATTAAGAGTACGGGAGAGGATTCTCTAATTGTCTAACATATACAGAGAGCAACTCCAGCCAGGAAAAATTGGGCAACACCAATTCCATGGTTAGGAAGAGACAATTAGCCCAAAGACTTTAACAGAAACAGGTACTAGTTCTCAGGTTGTTCTGAACAGCACCACCCTGGCTTCTAATGCCAAATGATGCTGAGATGTATTTTAGCTTTGCTGCAGGATGAGAAAGGATATGTGTATTCCTTTTCTCTGTATAACAGGAGCCTGGTAAGAAGCACTATGCCATCCTATTAACCACAGATATTAGCATTCCAGTGCTGGTGCAATAAAAAGGAAAGACTCACAGTAAATACAAAGGCACACATCCTTGTTACTACTGGCTGGCCTTCTCCTCTGGGGCACCAGCAAGACTTCATAATCCCTGAAGACAAGTTTTCATGTTATGGTAGCAAGCTAACCACACTGGACAGCAAATCTAGGCTCTGTCAGGTTTTGTACTCTATTAGCTAATTGCTGCCCTGACTTTTAAATGAAAATAGAGTATCTTTCCAATGGCCACRTATACATCTGTGACCTCAAAACAAGATGCAGCAGCTGGTAAGAGCAGCTGTTACAAAGATAATAAAAAAACCTGTCAGCAATAGGAACAGAGGATGCAGGAAAGGCACTGCATCTGAGGCAAACTTTGTCTTATTCTCCAATACAAGAGTCCCCTCTTAAGGTAGTCTCCAGACACAAGAATAGGTTAGTCCTACTAGTCCCCTTCAGAGGAGCCAGCATCTACCTAGAAAGCCTCTAGCCTTACATGGTCAACCTTTTCCTCAGGGTCTTCATCCTAGAAGGATCAGGAGGGAAAGAGAGAAAGAAGTTAAAAGGAAGAACTATGGAAGCCTGCACAAAATAGCTTGAAGATTGACATGAATAGCTGTCCTGCAGCACACGCTTTGCAACCTTATTCACTTGAACAAAGTTGATCCCACCATTGTAAGATTTTATATCCACAGTCATTTATGCATATACCAACTGTRATACTATAAAGCAGGTCTGTTTGACTGCCATGGCAGGAAAGTCTGCCAGCAATCAGACCTTGAAAAGCATAATGAAGAAAAAAAACCTACAAATGAGAGTGAGAAGCGAACAGACTTAATTACTTCTCCCTATAGCATGAGAAAACCCAAATCATTCAGGTGTGTAGGACGCTAGAAAGATTTGTATGGATAGGCTCTGCAGCCATGCCAGAGACCAGAAATTATGCTGGACCAGTCATACTAGGGGTTATATACTGTAGCAGGCTGCAGCCCTTTTTTCAGGAGCTACTGTTTCTCAAGGCAACCTCAGATCCTCCACTGGGAGCAGGAGCTGTAGCAGTTAGCATAAGATAGGCATAGCTGACAACAGTGTTAGCTTTAGTAGATGAACTTTAGCTAACCCTATAGTATAAGGGAGTAGCTTGGTTATGGGGTAGATGAGTAACTCAAGGAAAGCAGCCTGTTAATCACTGTGAAAGTTGCAAACCAGTTGAGAACCTTTCTGATGAGCAGACTGCCAGCACCAGCAGTGGCGACAACCAGTTGTTAGGCACCAAATGGAAGGAGGAGGCAATTAAGCATAATCTCTACGCTATCCTAGAAATGACAGTGTTCAGAATCACCCAGGGAGAGAACCTACGGTATCCCATGACCCTGCACCAGGAGTATGCACAGGATGGCTGGAAACACTACACTAACCCACCTGACTTTTCTTCTGGACTGCATCATCTCTCCTGTGGAACAGGGAAGCCATGTGATTCATTAATTGCATATATCTCTGATTAAAGTGGCTTGGTATCTGAGTCCACTTACTCTCTGTGCTGTCATCTAGTCTTACGGTCTTACCATGACAGCAGCAGAGGGAGGCTACATGCAGGTTAGGGCAGCTGGAGTACAGAAGTGTCCATATCAGTGAGYAGCGTAAATGAAATCAGATTTGCCCAACTAGTAAAATCTGTTGGAAGAGTGTATCTGTCAGCCAGGGACCCACTTGTTCCCACACCCGAGAGCACAAAGGCTTCTGCAGGGCCCAACATGACCTAAGTTACTCTGGATGTACGGAGCCCAGGTGGTACAGGAATTGCAGTAGCACAGAAGGAAATCCAGCTGGACAACACATGTTGGAAAAGCATTTAGATAACCACTTCTTTGAGCAATCTTCCATGTGGATTTCACCCTCAGCAATTGATTTGCAGTTGTTTATTCACTTGAGTTAGATAACCGAGTCCTGTTTAAACGATGCCTGGATGTCAGCCTAAAGAATCACGGCCAGGAGTGTTTGTAAGCTGGGTGGTGGAAGTCCAAATACCTGCTTTGCAAAATTCACCTGTGGGAACATCCTTCCAATATGCAGTGGAGGTGACCCAAGCTTTTGTCTGTCTACATGAATGTATCCTGGATAAGGTGTTTTATACAGCACAGAAATGCTCACTTTTTAACTATCACCCAAGGACCACAACTACATAGGCAAGCTTACAAATATCAGGTAGGACAACAAGAGAATAACATACTTTCAGAAGTGAAAGCACAGAGCCTTCTCCCAGGCTTTGGTGAAACGTGGGGAAGAGAACCAGCAGGGAACTTAGATGATTTTTGGGCAAACCCAGATATAAAGTGAAAGTGATCCTGTCCTATCTGTGTGGAGATATTCTCAACATAGCCTGGAAAACCCTCATCCTTTAGGCTGACATATTGCCTATTAAAGCAGTCTCCACTCAAAAGGATATACAAAGTGCTACCAGAGAGACACCGACAACATCATATCGAGACTGCAAGAGGCAGAAACCAGGAAAGTCTTGAACAAGGTCCCAAGGGAATCCCGTCACTGTAGGATGAAGAGAAAACACACTGTGGAAGCAGGATAACATTACAATATTTTTGCATCCTGATTTCTTACAGAACAGCAAATAGTTCACTCTTTCTGAGAGGAGACACAGAAAAGGAAAAATTTGCTGATATATTTTAAAAAAAGGCTTTTCCACTCAGCTTTCCAAATCAATCTCCTCAAGAGCTCCAAACCTGGCCAAACAGCTTATTTCGGTGGACATCATCAAGCCAGCATTGAGGCTGTTGGATGCAGTGATGTTAGAGCCAGGAAAAAGGTTTGGCTTTTGTTCTTTAAAAGTGTCCAGAAGTCCTGGTAGGATGGGACAGCAAAGATCTTCAACAGACCTCATTATATGATCTGCCCCTCCCATTATACAAATAACATGACCAGCTTGAGTTTGTCCCATTTTGTCAGAAACTTGATAGCATCAAGATGAGTAAAAAGTAACACATCAAGCTAGGGGATGGGAAAGGCCTCCCAATGGAAAAATGGATACATTACCCCTCTGAAAATGAATGTTTGAAATGCGGAGTTCTGGCATGCAGCAAGCAGATTTAACTCTAGGAATTCCCATTTACAGCATATTCCCCTGGGTCCCCAAGAAGTGC
Source organism: Phoebastria nigripes (assembly GCA_035582835.1). Taxonomy (NCBI): domain Eukaryota; kingdom Metazoa; phylum Chordata; class Aves; order Procellariiformes; family Diomedeidae; genus Phoebastria; species Phoebastria nigripes. The sequence goes on along the minus strand of JAYKAV010001022.1, from coordinate 1,467,071 downwards.
CTGCCAATTTGCCAAGGAGCTCTAAAGGCCAGGAACATGCACAGCCATTGCTGCAGGAGGATGCTGACTGCACCATTACAGCAAATAATCATGTTCCTTCTTGCCTCATGAAATAATACATAGCTGCAGTGTTGTTTGTTAGTACTTGTACTTCTGAAAAGGCAGGAATGCTCTGCATGTCAGATGGCAGACTGTGAGCTTAGTGAGGAGAGACTGTGACCCTTAGTGAACCCCTTGAGGAGACAGAGGTCTAAATTTGATGGTAATGCAGATAATTCCCATTCCTGTGTGGAAGTATCAAATAGAGACTTGGGCAGAGGAATTACAGATACACTGCTGTAGTTAAGGAACTTATTGTGGGAGATATATACACACAACAGGCACTGAAAAGATACTAAGATATCATATTGTTTTCATAGAGCTTGGAGGTAGTATATTAGGCAACAAGGCACAAGAGATTGCAGTTGTGCCCTAGGGAAGGAGGTTTTAACAACACATTTGTGAGAGAAGACACACAGTTGAGGAGATGCACCATTGTTTGGAGTCTTTTTTGGAAGGCAGAGTCCAGGTCAAGGAGAGATCAGCAGTGATCTGATAAGATCTATGCTCCAAGTCAGATGATTTGCCTATTGACTTCAAAACAAAGATCTTTTTAATTATGTTAAATGAGTTGTTCACCCCTCGAAGTGAATTTCCTTGCAATAAGCCCAAATGTTGAAACATGGATAGACAGGTACTTTTTGCTTCCTTCAAGCAAGCTGCTCTGACTGGAAAACACTTCCTGGACAGTTCTCAGTGTCGTGAAAAGACCRGAACAATAGCACAAATGGTATGTTCATACCAGAAATTTGAGCTGGGTGGAAACTGGGTGGATTGACATGGAATTGAAAAAAAAAAAGCCAAGGTGAATCTTAAAAGAGTTTTAAAACTCTGAGGAACTACTGAGGGCAGAATCACCATCCTGAATGTGAAACTGCACATGAAGGTGTGAATATGGCAAAGGTTTAAGACAAACCCCTTTGTCTTCAAAATCAGTAATAATAAGAAAACCTCCTATGCTGAAATTAATTACGTGGGGCCTCCTCCACTACTGCCAGTTCCAGAAAAGAGTACTGTTTTTTTTATTTTGCATTTCTTTTGGGAAGCTTCCTTGAAAAGGTTTTAAGATGACCAGATGGCTGAATGCTGACCCCACCACTTGGAGGCAAGCCAAGGCCAAGCTTCCAGAAAAGCAGAAGGTGATTGCCAATCTAGGGTGAAGGAAAAAACAGTATTAGTTCTATTAAATGCTCACTTTGGTATCAAATATGATCGTGTATGAGAAGCCTCCAATTCTGGAGAAAAGGAAAAGGCTGAGGATTATTTCTAGTGGATTTTGTCTCTTCTCCAGTAGCTCCTAGGTTTTCAGTTGCAACATTTAGCAACAAAGAACTGTCTGAAGGGAGGCTATTGACACAAACGGTTCTTCCTGGTGGTTAAGATCCAGTAATAACATATTTGAATCTTGTAAGGCATGGAAGGCCTCACCCTTCTGCTGCTGAAAAGYTCACTGCTTTCAAACAGAAGATTGTAACTATTTCCTAGTCCTCTCCAGGGGTGCCCAAGGACTGGAGCCTTTATGATCTTTTCCCAGCTGTTATAATGGCTATGATGCGAGACACACCAAGTACAACTGCAGTTAAGTTACAGTTAGTCAGCTGTACCCCTACATCATGCCCTGGTCTCTTTCTAACCAGGGAATCAGTCCATGAACTAGGACGGCGAGTTCCAGTAAGAGAACTATCTGACAGTGAGCCACCCTAATCTGGAGGCTAACCAACGATTACACTCACTTAAACCACCAGCTGGTTTCTTTAAGACTTTCTTCACCTATGAGGCCCATGGTTATTTTGATTTCTTAAATTATGCCTTCTGCAAACTCCCTCATGGGATCCCTCCTGAACTCCTATAGCATACCCAGGGAGGGGAGAATGCATAGGTGGGAGGTGATTCTCCATTATGCCTATCAAGAGAAAAGAGCATACTTTCTCCAGAAAAAAAGGTCTGTTCTGTGAGGTGTTATTGTAAGCTAAGCCATAACAGTGTATTTTCAACAGCATCGCAGGGACTCCAAGGAAATATCCCCCCTCTAAACCATTTCAGCACAGATGGCTGAGACACAACTACCCAGCGTAACAGGAGAGTTTTGTCACGGCACAGAGGATCAGGGAGTAGCCACTCCCAAGACAGAAGGTCCCAGGGCTCTGAGCACAGTAGCATGAAGCACAGTTGGTGCCAGGGTGGCCAGCAGGGCAAAGTGGGTTTGCAATTTAAAGATGCCAGGAATATGGTATGCTGGAGACCACAACTGGCGTTGCAAAAAGCTAAGTATCATCTCATTTAAACAAATATCACTGTCAGTAAGGTGGAAATCTAATGACCCTTTTGTCCATCTGAAGGTGTCAGGGAGCAAAATCTGTATGTCATTTCTTGACAGGTGCTCCTTCCAGCAAGAGATGCCTGTGGAGAAGCCATGCTAACATCAGAGAGCAAATTTCCAAGTAGAATTTGAGCATTCTGCAGTGCTAAGCAAGAAAGTGAATTGAAAGGGTTCAGATCTCATCTTTCTGGGTATTAGAGGATGTTGCCTCACCCTCCTGTGAAAGAGGAGTTCCAGACCATCTTCTACTTTTTGAAGAGGTACTGACAGAACAGACTCTGAACAAAAGTTTTTCTCCAAAGCCAAGTGGGAACTGAGTTTGCATATTATTACCCACAAGACAAAGTCTCAGATGCTGCAAAGCTGGCTTCCAGCATGACCTTTGTAGCCTGTGCGTGGAGGAAAGGAAAAAGAGTGTCACTATACAAACTCGATACTGACCATCTCAGACACTGTACTCTGGCTCTAGCAAAAGCAAAGTGCAAAAGTAAGGCATCTGCTTACCTGTATTCTGTCTTGCTACCATAGATGGTGGCGAAACTGGTTACAAAATGATGTGCCTGCTCATTATTTTAATTCCCATGGAAGATATGCATGTTTAGGAGGCAGAGGCCCCAAGTCCTGTTCGATGCTACTCTCCATACCTCACATGTGAGAAACCGTAGCCCCAGGTACGACCCTGTGTGAAAACTACACATCATGCAGTGGGCAACACCAGGAAAGGGACAGGGCAGTCACATGGGTCCCAACTCTAAGGACAAACTTCAAAGGACAGAGCACACCATGTGGGAAAGAGTCTCAGAAGAAACGAAGAATCCTCCACTGGACACTCCAGCAGGATTACAGACAGGTTCTCCTAACAGGACACCCACCTCTCCAAGAGGAGCAGACGGGGAATTCTTCCTGCTGAGATTTTCATCTGGAAAGAAGTCCTGGCGGGCTCGACGGCCTATCTTTAGTACCTGTAGTGCAGGGGGAAACGCAAAGGAGCAGAGGGCACACAGTTACTGACAAAAGCTGCTTCAGAGCAGGGGGAAAAATGCAAGCAACAGCTCTGCAGTTATGCTATGCCCTGCAATGAGACACGTTCCCCTAAACAGCGCAAAAGTATTACCAGCTGCAGGTGTTAACCCTGCAGCTGCCTCCCAGCCCGCGGCCGATGCGTGGGTCACGCTCCTCGACCTCACCCGCGGGCTGCTCAGCCTTTCCTGCTGCACGGTGTCCCACAGAAACCTGACCCCGCGGCGGTACCCACGGAAAGCCCGGGCAGGCCTCCCGGGGGACGGACGACACCACCTCCCCGCCTCCGCCGCCTGCGGTGGGGGCTGCCGTCCCCGAGCCCAGCCCCGAGGCTCCCCCGGCCGCGCTCGTCCCGCTCGCGTGCGAACGGACCGCGGTTAAAGACCCTGGAGCCCCTGCTCAGAGACACTGGAGCCCGCCCCGGCCCCGAGGCGGCCGCTCCCGCCCCGCGACCGTTAACAGCCAGCTCGCGCCGCGGTCGGCAGAGCGGCCTCGCCGCGGCCCCGGGCCCGCTCACCCCGGCAGCGCCCCCCCGCCGCGGCGCCTCCGCTCGCTCCGGCTCAGCCTCCATCCGCCGCCGCCGCCGCCGGTGCTTCCGGCAGACAGCCCGCCCCCGCGGCCCCGGCAACCGCCGCCCACCGCTCGCAGGGGCCGCGCCGCTGACCCCCACCGCCCCGCGGGCCTGCCGTGCGCCGAGTCCGTTCTTCTTGTCACTGCGTCCGCCCCGGGTGCCATCCCCACGGAGCTCGGCCTGCCCCCGTGGGAGCCCCACGGCTTCTGAGCGCCCGACCTCTCCCCTGCCCGGCCCCTTCCCCTTCCAGCCCCGCTCACCCCCAGCCCCTCCGAGGCAGCCCTGCTCCCAGGGGCCCGGCCCTGGAGCCAGGGGCGGCCGGCACGCCGCACACCTCATAAAGGCTGGCTCAACACAGGCTGGGTACTCCTGCCAAACAGMCGGCAATGAATTACAGCGCTGGGTACTGCTGGTAGCCATATAAATATCCAGCCCCGTCAGCAATCTTAAAATCTTGGCCTGACTAATGGTGACAGCGGTGCTACAATTTCTCAGCACATACATCATGTAAGTACTCTTTTATCAGTTTTTAATGTCACATGCAGGAGGGGCAGGTTAAAAACAGCCTGCCACTCTGTCTTCTCCAGTTCTTTACTGTATACACTTTTTAAGTTCCCACTAAGGCAGATAATCCCAGCCTTGTAGATCTGTCTCCTCACAGAGGGTTTTGCCCAGTCTCCTGATCGCTTCTGATGCTCTTCCCAATTCTCTCCAGCTCTCTAACACTGCTTTCCAGACAGGGCAGCCGGTCCCCAGAGCGCTCGGTGGAGGCAGTCTCAAGGATCAAATATAAGCACAACGGTCATTACACACATGCCTCTCAAGGGTAAGTTGTGCAGAGATTTCCACTGAGCTGCATAAAACAACCCCTGGTCCCTTTCTTGGCTGGACAGATGTATATAGATTAATTGTAAATAGATCTGGTTTTAGCTCCACATGTTAAATAAACATTCAGTTCTCCAGTGCTTTGTCCATTTGCCTATATTTTTCTGGTATCTCTGACATTCCTCACAATCTTCACACATCCTCATTAGCCTAAATAATTGTCATCCATTTATTCTGCTGCTATAATCAAGAACTGTACCACACTACAAACTACACTGTTAACACTTTGCCATGATGAAAATTGACTGTGTAACCTTAAAGTTTTAAGCCTTCCAGGAATACTTTTACTAAAGGCACCAGATCTCACTCCGTACCTGCTTAGCTTTAGTAGAAGCTCATGGTCTGGCTGAAGAAATTTAAGAAGTCTAAATAAATTGGGTCAAATAATTTTCCTTTTTTCCATTCCTTACTGACATTTTCAAGTAGTTGTGCTGTGACTGTGATGATCTAAGGATTAAGTGAAATAAGATTTGTGGGCAGAGGTAATAACTTTTTATTAGACCAACTGATATAGCTGGAAAAAAACATACAAGAAGTGTTTCTGTGCCTGAAAGCTTGTCTGTTTTTTCCAACTATATCAATTGGTCTAGTAAAAGATATTATCTCCCTTTACAAACCTTGACATGTTCAAGGAATTCAATAAGTGAGACATGATTTTCCTTTTTTGAAGCCAGGCTGGTTAGGCTTTATGAAATTATGATCTTCCAGATACTTTGTTCTTCTAATTACAGATTCAAGTATTCATGAGGTAGAGAGGGCAGTTTTCACCCAGCCCCATGCTTCACCACCGGGGCCATGGGAATATGGCCCTGCATTTCCCACTTCCCATCCACTCCTCCAGAGAACTGCCGCAACAGTGCAGCTACGCAGATACCAGGAGATGGAGGGGACTGTAGCTCCCAGGTTGCAGTAGCTACTTCAGGATGTCCGAGTACAAGCGTACACGTACAGCTGACCTTCTTGATCAGAAAAAGAGCATCCTAAGAGGAGCGTGATCGTGTCCAGAGCAACGTCTGCTAAAGCAGGAGGCCATCCCTGGGGCGGGAATCCTTGGGTAGGAGTGCATTGCCAGCTGTGGCCCCAAACAGGTAGCTGGCAGGGTGTTCCTACTGGAGGCAGGGTAGGAACAGCACGGGGTGCCACCCTGGATGGACAGATCATGAAGCAGCAGGACCTGTGAGTTCACTCGTCTGGAACTGACCCCCCCAAGCCCCTCCTCATGATTCCCCCGGGGTCCCCATCCCAGACACCATCCCACTAGCACATCCCAGCTACCCCCAAGACATGCTGTGCTGCTTGCTGCCCACCCCAGTGACAGGAGTCTCAGGCCGATTGAAGGAGGATGAGGTCCATGTGCGGGAAAGAAAACATTTAAGCACCTGGGGAATCGAGCCTTGCCTCAGAACTTCAACTTCTGACTTCAGCGATTCTCGATGAGGGAGAAAAGCAGATGTGCAGAAAGAATGAAACCTAAAATCTGTCCTGCCTTGAGTCCCTCTAGACTCTTCCACTCACCGAACAGGGTTTGTCACCCACCCTGACACATTTTTGCCTGCTTGGGCAGGGCAACGGGAGAAAGAGTTTTCATCCATCATTTCATGTTCTGGCTAAAATGGGTCTTGCTTGCTTTAAACATTGTGGTCACCTTTTCTGAACAGCTTAATTCTCCTCTGCCCTGCTGGTGACACCGCAGGCAGCATTTGATCCTGGGTCTAGAGCAGCCCCACTCAACCGAGAAGGAGACAGTTAACAGGACAAACGTCTGGTGCTGCTGTGGCTGTCTAAAGCCATTTTCTGTGCTTGCTTCCTGTCCAGTTTGGGTCTGTGGTGCCAGGGTTTCTCTTTCCCAGTGTACGGTTTCAGGTGTATTCTCAGCTCTCAGCCCGCCTTACTTGTTCAGTTTTGTCCTCACTATAAATCACACTGCTGCCACCCCCTCTCATCTGAACAGCAAGTAAGAACTACACAAGCATTCCTTTCACGGACAAGTTCTCACACCTAAGCATGGACTCTCTCCATCTGGTTTCAACCCAAACCCTATCACGCAGAATAGGACTAACAGAGTCCCCCGCTAGCGCTGTTTGCTGTTGATTACTCCTTGACCAGACCTATGAATAGAGCTTGTGTCTGGTCCTCCTTCTACCCAAGAAAAAGCCGGGAGAGTCTGGGAAAGCAATCACACTTGAGCACTCCCACATGCTTCTGGTCCTAGACCACCTTTAGCGCGAGGGCACACACGCATAGTTAAAGCTACAGCTATGGTGGAAAGCCCACATGGTAGCACTACTGTGGGGGAGAACAATGACCACCTTATTCAGAGCAGCCAAAGGTTTTGTTAAGCAGCTCTCTGGCAGCAGTAGGATTTATGGGATGCGGGGCAATTCCAGTAGCAACCAGTGACACAGCGCTGTGCCTTTCTTCCTCACCCAGTCCTCACATCAGGTGGCCTGCCAGACTCTCGATTTCGACATGGGCCGATTCATTGAAAACATTAAGCTTCCACCGGGAAGCAAAGCACTCGGCAAAGACTGCTGCTGTAGCCTGCTCCACACTAGCAGCACACTGGCAGCTCTAAGCACCTCAGTTTGATTTTTCTGCAATTTTTTTCTCCACACACCTCAAAGTATTTACCCCATCTCTAAGGGTTTTTGGAGGAGGGAGACAACTGCAAATATTCCGTTATTTGTGCAGGTTCCAGGACAAAATCTCCTAACAATTGCAAAGCTTCAAACAAGAGGTTCCTCCCTCTGGAAGGTGGAAGGGGCTTTGATAGGCAGAAAAGGCCCACACATTTGCCTGCCTTGATCTCCATGAGAACAGATGCTGTTCAGGTTACATCAGCCCCAGCTCAGACTGTCAAACCCCAGTCAGGGTTGCCAAGTGCGACTTATTTCCTACAATACTCACATGTTCAGTAGCCCCATCGGGCTCTCCCTCAGCCCAGCTGGATTCCAGCGTGTCCAAGACGCGCAACCTGTTAGCGACTGCTGCTCACAGCCACCAGTGGCGGTTCCAGCACACATCAGACCACGGAGCTTCTCCACCTCTTCTCAATGCAGAGAGAGCAACGCCCAGAGCAGAAAGTGAGTGGCCCAACACTGGAACCGGCATCACACCTACATCCTTCTTCTCCACTATTATTTCCAAGCAGTAAGTCCCCACTCTCAACTTGTAACAGAAAAGTCTGCTCTCAGCCATTAACAACATAACCTTACATTTTGTACTATTGCATTTCATCCCATTTCTACTGTCTCAGCCATCAAAATTGCCTACCCCCTCCTATAGGATATCCCTGTCCTCCCTGTATTGACAATGCCTCCCAACTTTGGATAAGCAGCCAATTTCATTAGCACATCCATTTCGGCGTGCCAAGATCATTAATGAAAACTGGGCCCGGGACCAGCCACTGGGGAACTCCTCTAGTAATCTCTTATAATTCCCATACTTATCTCCATCTTAAGTAATAACTCACCATGCGGCACTGTAGCAAATGGATTACTGAAGTCCAAAGCAATCAGTTCTACCGCATTTAGTGTGACCTCCAACCTAACGTGGGGTAGAGGAGGTCCCAGAGCAGAAAAGCATCCAGAATTCATTTCAGAAGTGCCTGGGGAGCTCTAGAAACATCCATCCCAATCTGCATAAAAATATTCCATGGATAGTTAACGGCAGCGCTCCGACTTTGCACCTTACTCCAAGTCGTGATTCGCCTGACATCGTCTTAGAGCCACTAGATCTTGTTACATCTTTGTCTGCTCCATCAAGGAACTCAAATTCCTCTTCCCCAAGCAAAGCACACGCAAACTGTGAGCAGCTCACCCTTCGGTCTCCTCAGAGCTGCAGGGAACGGGCTCACCGGGCGTCCAGCACCCCCAGCTGCCCCATGGATTTCCTCTGAACCTCTTCCACACTCCGTGTCTCTAGTGAGCCGCTGGCCTCTGAGCTGGCAGTGCTCTCCCAGCCCCAGACCCCCGAACATGCAGGCGAGGGAAGGCTCCCCGCAGCTGTGCCGTCACGGATCAGCTGCGCTGCTGCCAGACACCACCCCCTCCAGGCGCCAGGGCCACATGCCCCTGGGGCCCACCTCTCCCAGAGCACGAAGCCCCCAGGATTTGCTTCACAGAGAGCTCTGCCCAGCTCCTGCCTCGCCCACAGCCCCACAGCAGCTGTCCCTGCTGCATCTTCCTAACAGCACAGCCAGGCTGCTGGCTTCTTTGGCAGAGCATGCTGCCAGTGCTGCAAGCAGCTGCGCTGGGTCAGGAAAGCACAAAGCCATCATCCCACCCTGCCTTGCCAGCCTGGGGTGTTCCGCTCCCCCTCTGCAGGTGCCCAGGAAAAGGGCTGGGTGGTGGGGTGGGGAGCCCCTGCGTAGCTGGGGCAGGGTCCAGGTGAGGGCAAGAGAAGAGTGCTCGTTCCAGGGGCCAGGAGCCCCTGGACTTCAGGGCAGCGGGCACAGGCCCAGCCTGGGGCGGGGAGGAGGGAGGCCGGTGTGGCGGGTGGCCATGGTCAGGGCATGCCCCAGGAGAGGAGCCCGTACAGGCCCCGGTCATGGATCCAAATCTCAACCGGGCCAGGTGTTTTGTTTCCTGTGCGTGGCCCTGGCCCCCTTCAAGGGCAGCGGGTGCCTGAAGCAGCCCTTTCCCCTAAGCGAGGGCTGCCATAGTGGGGGACTCCTCTGCGCTCCAGTAGCCACCTGCCTTCAGAGCCGCAGGGCTTCACCCTGCCTGCCCGCTACCTTCCCCCGCCCGCCGGGGCCTTGCAGGGCCCGCCAGCCCAGCCGCCAGCCTGGGCCCCGCCGGGGCCGCCACAGCCCCTCGCCCGCAGC
>JAYKAV010001022.1:1384981-1455666 GCA_035582835.1 Phoebastria nigripes | reverse complement strand
CTCGGGTGCGGAGGCGAGCGGGGAGGGGGGCCACGCCGCTGTCCCGGGGCCGGGGCGGGGGGAGCCACGGGGCGGCGAGCGTTCAGAGCACCGACAGGACGGCGCGGGGCTTGGCGGCGAGCGGCCCCGCCGCAGGTGGAGGAGGTGGGCGCTCGCAGCGGCGGCGGTGGGTTGCGGGGTCCGGGAGCAGCATCGGCCCAGGCCCCAGGCGGGAGCAGCGAGCCAAGCCCGCGTCTAGAGCCCTGACATCTGGGGGAAGGCGGGGAGGGGAGGAGAGGCGAAGACGTGAGGTGGGAAGGCAGCAGGAGAGGAGGCAGCTTGGGTCTCGGGGTGAATGCTGCGCACTGGGCTAGGACAAGGCGCAGGTCTCGTGTTTGGGTGACAAGCAGGTGAACGGATGCCTCCCTGCTGACCAGCTTCTGCTGCAGAGATACAGGCAACCTGTTTGGTCTGTGCAGCACCCACACTGGCTGTACAGAAGGTGGAGAGGCGCTTGGTGAAGAGACTGCTGCTTGGAGGACACTGTCGAGGGTGTTACTCGGATAGCGTGAGGGTTCAGAGAGCGAGCAGAAGATAACAGGGATGCTGAGCAGGTGCAAAGCAGACAGTGATGCAAAGGGGACCCCCAAGGGAACGTAGGCATTGAGGAAACATGACAGATGTTGAGCAGGTGCGGAGCAGATGATGAGCAGGCCCAGATGCAGATACTAAACAGATTCAGGTGCAGAAGCTGAGCAGATGCAGATGCAAAGGCAGAGACTGAGCAGACATGAACCCCAAGCAGATTGCAGATGCTGAGCACATGTAGGCACAAGCAATCCTTTCGGTCTGTGCTTAGGATTCCTTAGGCTTGGAAGATGTTGGTGGGCATGCAGTCATGCCACCATCCAGGGTGTTGTGCTGTGATGTAGTGCAGTCTTGGGGACACGATTTGAACACCAGCAGTTCTGGGGACGAGCTGTGACTTGGTGCAGGCAGTCTCAGAATGCAGTTACTCTGCCAGGTTTATGTTAATCTTGACATACGATGAGCTGGAATAAGAGCTACAATGTGGTAATGCAACAAATTTCACTTAATCTCTAGCAGACTGCACTCCATATGGTTATATGATTAGCTCTTAGCTCAGGAGACACCAAGACTCAAGGAACAGAAAGTGCACAGGGTATAAYAGCTTACCTATATTTCAACATTTTTGACCTACTGAAGTGTCATTTGTGAAATTCTAAAAATATATGGGGAAACCAAGTGTCTGTGCAAAATAGTACAGCCACGCTATGAACTGGTGTGTTTTGGGGAAGGAAACTGGGAAAGCACAACAGCAGSAAATTAAGTCAGAGGAGTGGATTTGGATAAAGTAGAGGGGCAAGAGGAGTGAAGACGTGGTGCATGAGAAGGAGCAGTGAGGAGGGACTGTGGGTTGGGGAAAATTCCTATGGAAATGAGTGTACCTGTCCTGTGTCCCTGTAGGACACTGCGGCAAGGTGCTGAGCAGTGGGCTCAAAAGACCAAGTAGTGCTGAGACTGAATTCCTGGGAGCGGGCAGCGTAGATGCCACCACCCAGAGAAAGACGGAACTTTGGCATTGGATCACACTGGGAGAGACTAGCTCCACACAGGCCGTGGTGTCAAGAGACGCGCTTCTTTTGAAACCTGGGGAGTTTCATCGCTTACACCATGGCTGAACTTGGCCCCATGTCTTCAGAAGTGGCTGATGTTCAGCTTTCCCATGACTCTGTCACTGTGCCAGGTGGTGATCTCAGAGCACGCTCTGAGCCAAAGCCAGTCTCCTCTAGGGGGGAAGGGGGGGATGGCTCCATTGAGGGAACTGAGAGGATGATACAGACAAGTCTGAAATGTGTGCACACGCACACGAACTGTTCTAGCTCCAAACTATTAGTCAAGCGGCTCGTTGGCTCAGAGAACTCATCCTTCTCAAAGACTTAAGGACCAAAAGTGAGGAGAGCTGAGGAGCAAAAATAGCAGCAGGGAGAACCCCATCCTTCTAGGAAGGAAGGATATTCAGGACCAGGTTCCCCATCCCTACTCCGAGCTGTTTGGTGACTCACGGAATGGTCTTTCTGCTGTGCCTCTCAGGCACATTGCCTGAATTAGAAGACTTTCTTTCAGAAAATAACTCGTTCTTGACCAGCCATTCACTTCAGGGATCTGCTAAAACTTATGGGGGTTCAGACCCCCTTAAGCACTGACTTGGTTAGATTCAAGCTCAGAGAGCATCTGCAATGGTCCTGCAAATGGCTTTGCTTACCTTCCTGAGGAAAAACAGATGCCATTTTCCAAGCCAGCTTGAGAGACAAGGCAATTAAAGCCATGGGTCGCTGGGGCCAAGCATCTCTTCCCTCCAAACCTGCCGCCTGCAGAGTTCCAGAAGGATCGATTTTTCTCCAAAGTTATACAGCTTTGGCATGAAACACCTTGAAGTACCAGTGGTATAATATGGAGTGAGTCAATACCTGCTCACAGACAGCCTGCCCTTCCTTGACATCAAACTCTAATTGCACAGCCATCAGCCTTCTTGGGGCTTGCCAGAAACAGTAGCTGTGTAGGATCGGCAGCACGTGGAGAACCTGCACCTCGCTGAGAGCAGTGGTAGGAAGAGGGAAGCTCCCAAAAGAACCTGCTCCCTGTATCACATTGTCCACGAGGCTACTGGTCTCATGGTTTGTGCAGTCAACAGCTCTGGGCTGTCTGGGCTCCACAGTAATAGCAGGGTCCGATCGTGAGGATACATCCTGTTGTGTTGGACATAGACAGGTATGGGTGCACAGGGTGTCACAGATTCCCTGTCTCCAGGCTTGGTTACAGCCACTGAGTGTTGTGGATTGGAAGAGCTTGCAGGAGTATTGCCTCCAGGCTTTGTTCCATGCTGGTAGGTGGACACATCTGGATTCCAGTGTGATTAACACACCTGAGCTGGGACTGGACCAAGTTCCCTGAAAAATCACCTCGCCTCCTTTGCCTGTGACCTCTTGCAAAAAGTACTTTGCCCCAAAGCAGTCAGCTTCCTGGGAGTGAGACCTGTATCCTGGACACCCTGCTATGAGAAGCAGGCTCCTACCTCATGGTGTTCAGAGTGAAACACAGGACGCAACTCCATCTCCCCATCACAGAGGGCTTGTTCCCAGGATACGAAGGGAACATGAAACTTCTTCTTAGGGAAGGGAAGATAGCTATTACTATTTCCACTAGGAACGTCTCCCAAGACACCAGCACCTTGCTAGTGAAGTAAGTAGGTAGAAGGCAATGTGAGGACAGCAGGTGAAATACAGTAGATACAGTAATCTCTTACCAGCATGGCTGCCTAACTTGGCCAAAAATCTTAAGGAGATGATAAACAATAAATTACTTCGTCTGTCATCTGCACTGTGCTGCAAGACCAGATCTGCAGTTTTGAAATAGATTGTCAGGTAAAGCACTACTGTTGGAAACACATACTGGGCTAGACTGACCACTGGTCTGATCTAGAAAGGCGTTTCTGATGATTACTTGGGCACCCCTCATGGACAGGCAGGCAGGTCTGAAATGGAAGGGCAGGCTGTTAACAGCACTATTAATAGGGCTAGGAGTGCAAAACAGCTTAAGGGGTTATTAAAACACAGTATCTGCCTAGGTCTAGGACACAGAACAGTTATCAGTGTTAGACTTCAGCCAGGAAGATGCCTTTGGGCATTTAATGAGATCAGAACTTGGGTTTTCTGCTGTGCTTTTCTGTGGCATAAAACCTAGAACTGGTCACAGTGGTGGAGTCCCCACAGTGGGTGTCCTTGTGTGGCTTGGTGTACTCTTTGCACTGCAGGGTTGTTGGGCTGAGCACACCAGCTCATGGCTGCAATGGGGTCTGGTCTCCTGGGATTACGGAACATCCATCTCTTCAAAGCTGTTCCATTCAGTAGTACAAATGACAAAAAACTCTCCAATTAAAGCCCAATGTGAGCATCTGGTCATTAGCTTACTGAGTAAAACTTCAGCACCTTAAGAACACATCCTTGTAAACTAGCAGGCTCCTGCTTGCTGAATCTGGGTGCAGCACAAGAGGAAGGCCTTCATCTTCATGGAGATGACTCTGGAAGTGCATCAGTGTTGCTCAAAGCAGAATTTGGCATGGGAGGTGAACCTCTGTGCTCAGGCACCGTTTCACACTAGCCCATCTTCAGAAGCTGTTTCCCTGGGGAGATATAGTGGTGGTGCTGTGAAAAGAGGGGCCAACTCCAGGAATCTAACTTGAAGGTTGCTTCAACTAGGACTTCTAGCCTTATTTGTCACAGGCTGGAACTGTGGCTGAGAACAGGTGATAGTTTTTCTTTCTGTTTCTTTTTTTGTTTAAAACCAACTTAAATATCAGCTGACATGAGAACCCCATGTTGCATTGGACAACAGAGGTCATATGAGAGGCTCTGTAGGGCTGCAAACAACCCTGCATGTGGGTGTAGAGCAGGAGCTGCTGTGTCTTGTCTGTAGGAAGCCTTAATGATGCTAGAGCCTTGAAGGCTAACAGAGGTCAATAGGAGAGGAACAACAGCGACTACAAAGATTCTTCCATGGGACCAAAATGGTCCCAATGAAGAGAGGCTTGTTTTCTCTTGAGGACACTGGTTTGGACCTCATAGCTTTTACCTACTGTATTTTGGGGCATCTGTGAAATGGATTTTTCTGCTCAGCAGGCACACATCGAGGCAGAGAATTGCTGTGTTATTTCCTGCCCATGTGTCTGATCTCCACAGGCCTCTCTGCACTATTACTCTGTCCTTGAAGAACTCTGTATCTAGTACTATTCATGAATTCCTCCTCCAGGTCATGAGTGAGAACTGATCTTAAAACCCAGTTCTTTCAGTACATACTGAATAGTCACTGCCCCAAAAAGTCTTCCACACCTCATGCTTTGTGGACACTTGGCTGGCTTTCATTCTAGGAGACAATGTCGAGGTTTGTAAAACTAAGATTCAACGGCAATGGGTCACCTCCTATGTGGCTTCATGTCTCCAGCATGAGCAGAGTCACACCATCATCGCTATTGGGAATGGGCCCCACTAGCTGCAAATGAGGTTGGCCCATTGCCTTGGCTGGGGTTGTCATTTTGGATGCAGCAGACTCAGGAGCATTAGCAACATTTGATGAGCAGAGTTAGAACAGAGAATATTAAAAATACTGTGGTTGATCTCTACTGATTCTCTGGCTTGTAGCATTGAAATAACRGTGGCAGTAGTGGGAAGATTTTGCAAAATGTTGCAATGTAGACCAAATTTGAGTGAATTCATCCTGTGTTATCTTTAGCTAGACACCCATGCTTCACAGGTGGCAAGGTGTTTGAATGACAGGCCTCTTCTGGAAAGCTCTTTCTCAAACAATATTTATTTGAGATCCCGCCCCTCTGACCTGTGGTTCTCAGTCTTTCCATCTTTCTTTCTCCTAGATGAGTTGGGCATTTGTCCAAAAGGTGTCACCTCCAACGTGTTCCGCTTTAATGTGTCCTCAGCAGAGAAGAACAGCACCAACTTGTTCCGGGCCGAGTTTCGGGTGCTGCGTGTGCCCAACCTGAGCTCCAAACGCAGTGAGCAGCGCATTGAGCTCTTCCAGGCGAGTATCCTTCTCATCTTCCCCTGTGCCTGAGCCCAGAATGGCTTGGTGCCTTAATGGTTGCCTCAATTGATATGCGCAGGGCCACAGAAGAGAGAGAGAAGAAATACCATGCTGTACCCCAGGCTTCTTCCAGTATATGCAGTGATACAGTCACCTTTCTTTCCTTTTACAGTGTGGTGCTGTCTTTTCCCCACTCACATTGGCTAGCTGCTCTGGGCACCCTGGCGTGGTGCCCACTGCAGCTCTCTGCTGCACTGAGAAGGGCGTTGGAAGGGTAGCCCCTCACCAGTGGAGCAGCCCTGACCCTTCTGTCACATCTGCATGCCTATGTCCCTTGGCAGTTTTGTTCCTTTGACTGTCGCAGTACAGTTGGTGCTAATCCAACGGGTGGAGCTCTCTGTCTTGTCACTGATTTACTGGAAAAATAATGCTTGCTTTCAATGTTCCCTTCAGCAGCAGCTCCTCAGGGGCACAATTCATGGCACTGTTAATTCAGGTACTTATCTTGAGTTTGGTTTGAACCCATGGACTCCCCTGGCAGAATAAGGTCTGGTTCAAGTTTGGAAGTGGTCTTAGGCTGGGCTGGACCACCCAGCTAATGGTATAGTTTAGCATCCAGGCAGCACGTTCCCACAGGCTGGTGTCTGTCCACTTTGCAGTAAGAGTGCAGCTAAAATTGCCCTGTGGCTGGTAGCTCTTGAGGACTTCCTGGAATTTAGCTTCAAAGGTCAGAGCAATTCTCCACCAGGTGACACAACTGACAAGGAGGAAATCCCAGAGCTTCTCCATAAGTTCAGTGCTCTGTGGAGTGAACCTGGGGTCCTGCAGGAAGGAACACCTTGCACAGGCTGTGGCTGTTTGTCTGGAAGTGGGAAGAGATGTCAGAGCAGGGGGAGAGGTCTCCAAACCTGATTGGCCTTGGTGTGTTTTGATAGAAGTTTAAGAGTGTAGGACACATGAAAACGCCACAGTGTAGGACTCAATAGGCTTGCTGGGCAAGGGACCTGTGGCAAGATGCTCTATTGCCCGCTGCTGGTTCTACTCTGAAATCCAGACCCACATCCCACAGGTATATACAGAAACAAAGCCACCCGTTAGATCAATTGCTGTGTGCTTCTGCCTCTGGATATGTGCCCCAAAACAAGGATGAATTGAGAGAGGTGGGCTGCTTAGGACACAGAAATAAGCATTGTGTAGATTTCTGGAGTTCAGGTTGGTTGTGAAGCATGTCCTTCTCACCTGTGCCAGGGTATTCCTGGTGTCTCACTTGCTGGGATCAACCTTCTGAATTAGTTTTTAGCAAGCTGTGGAAGAAAAAAGACCCAAGGCTATCCCTTCCTTATGCGTGGCACTGGCTGATTCTCTCTACCACTCCTTCTGACGCAGATCCTTCAGCCGGATGAGCACATAGCAAAGCAGCGCTACCTCAGTGGCAGGAATGTGCAGACACGGGGCTCCCCCGAGTGGCTGTCCTTCGATGTCACCGAGACTGTGCGTGAGTGGCTTCTGCATAGAGGTAGGGGTCTTAGCTGGACTGGGTGTCAAGGCATCCATAGAAATGTGGATCAATGTTGACAGGAGTATCTCTCTGCTCCCCTTTTTGCAGGAGCTTGGCTCACATAGAGGACAGCTTCTTTCAGTCTGAGAACAAGCCTTCCCCCAGAGAGCTACCTCAGTGCATGACGTTTGCTAGATTCCTAGCTCTGTCCTGGAGGCCCCACTGTGTGGTTCTGTGGTTGAGTCAGAATGAGGATTCATCCTCTGGAGGAGGACATTGTTTTCACTGAGAGATGCTGGAACTTCTTTTGGTTCTTCAGTTCTAAGCAGGGGTCCCTTCCGCTTGTCTAAACTATAATCTGTAATAACATAGAAAATGAGGATTGCTCTGGTTTAATTTTCATGTGGACTAGAGCAAATCTTCTAGGGAAAAAACAGCAAGGGTCCTGGTTTCTTTAGCTGTTTACAGCTTGGCAGGTATAAAGGTGAGGAAATACCAGAGGCTGACACACCTAGATAGATGGAGGCTTTAGCACTGCAGAGAACATACCTCTGCCACCACTGGGCAGCCCAACAGATAGTTATGGGGCAGCTCCCAGCAAGAACACTGACCCCATTCACAGCTGGAGCATAGGCACTGTGACTCACAGCTGGATTGGCCTCACAGATAGAAGCTAGGTGCCACTGAAAACTGGAATGCAGGTACTGGCAAGCAGCCGCTCCCTGGAAGGGAAAGCTGTGAGCTTGTAGGCTCCTCCTTTTTCAAGCAATATCTAAGTTGTGTCCTGATGGCTAGAGTTCAGGGCTGGAACTGCAGCGAGCTCTGGGCAGGCACACTAGCTGACAAGACATCACAGAGTATGCAGTGCTTAGGAAAAAAGGTGCTAGGCACCTTGTCAATGCCCCGGGGAGCCAGATGTTTTAATTCATGACACAACATAAAAAAGGAGCTTTCATAAGAGTCTTATGTTCCCTTAGTCAGGCCCACACAGCACGACTGGTCCAGGAAGTTGTTATGAAAATAGGCTTGCCTCTGGAAAGTCTGTGTGTCTTAGACCACTAGCAGTTCAACAAAACAGGAGGTTGCAGCTGCTGAGAAAAATGCTTCCAGTGAAATTACTTGTCCATATCCAGCTCGCTCATTTTCAGATCTCTCCTTCAGACACTAACCAGAAGCCAGATAGTAGACAGGTACTGAGGATGGCAAGACTGATTTAACACAGACACCACAAGCCAGCTCTTCAAAATACTTGTTTTCCAGCAGAGCTCCTTGAAGCTCACAAATGCTTTTGGATGCTGAATAGCCTAAAAACCGTAACCAGGAGCACCCTTCTTACCTGCCCAGGAAGCTCCCTTTAGCAAGAGCAAGGCTTTTGGCACAGGTGAAGCTGCAAGATTCTGCTTCCCATTCTCCTTTCCAAGGCAGCTTCTGTTCCCCAACTCTGATAGCATCCCTGACTTTGATACCAACCCACAGTCTAGGAGTTACCACAGTACATGACCTCAGTGAAACTTCCCTGCACCAGGAGCTGTTCCAGCTGAGGAAGACTGTTTCTCACAGAGTCATCTCCTCCTTTGCAGAGTCCAACCTTGGCCTGGAAATTAGCATACACTGTCCTTGCCATACTTTTCAGCCCAATGGGGACATCTTGGAGAATTTGCACGAGGTCTTGGAGATCAAGTTCAAAGGTGATAAAGAGCTGGGTTAGGGGAGGCTGTTGGGAAAGGGAAAGCCTGGAGTATCTGAATAAAAAACGAGGTCTTGCTTTGCATATTTGAGCATTTTACGTTGCATAACATTTGTCTTAAAGCATACACGTCTGGGTTTGCATGTTGATTATATGGGTATATCCACTTCGTACATAGGTTAGAAATGGGAGAAAGAAAGTGCAGGCTGGGTTTGCATGAGTGTCTGCAAAAAGGAATAATTTTGTATTTCAGTGTCGCTCTGGGAAGTTCAGCTTGATGCCTTCTCAGATTTCCACGGAGGCTCTGCTTTCCAGTTAGGGTGACTGAAACACAAGGAAGTCAGGCATCCTGTGTGAGGTGGCCCAGAGAGTCAGTGGCTTGGCTGGCCTAAGAACTAGGAACCTCCTGGCTTGCGGCCCTGGGCTGCAGCCACTGGCCCCCACAGGCTCCATTTCTGAGTCTGTTCTGCAGAGTGCCAATGATCTGACATCTTCTTTAAACCATTCGTCTTCCTGCCTGTCCTGGGACCGAAGCCAGGAGTAAGTGGGATGGATTAATGGCCCCACCAGCAGTTTGCAAATGGTAAAACAGGTGGCCTGTAAGCCTCTATTTCAGGCCTGCAGCAGTCAGATTCACCAGGAGTAAAGAGGTCCCTGTGAGGGAAGAAGTCCCAGAGTAAGTGGACGTGGTGCCTGAATCCCTTTCACCCTGGTTCAAGGGCAGGCATGAGAGTGTTAAATGCACTGACAAGACTTGTTGCATCCTCCACTTCCACACTGACTTCTTCTTTGTGGATCCTGTTATTCTCTGAAGGCATTGACAGTGAGGATGACTATGGCCGTGGGGACTTAGGGCGCCTGAAGAAGCAGAAAGACTTGCATAATCCCCACCTCATCTTGATGATGTTACCCCCACATCGGCTGGAGAGCCCAGCATTGGGAGGCCAGAGAAAGAAACGGGCCCTAGATACCAACTACTGTTTCCGGTAAGTGAGAATCCTGCCCGGAGTGACCAGGTCCCATGCCTGAGGTGGGCAAGCCTGGTGAGACTCCATGCCACCAGGAAAGGCAGAGCCCTCCAAGGGGCTTGTGGGTCACCATGGTGCCACAGGGGCCACATGAGAAGCACAGTTCAGCCAGCTGCTCCTTGTGGTGTCCAAGAAAGGGATGCTGGCCAGCTCAGCAGAGTCACTGTGTGCTTCTGGCTGAGCCGCTGGCTAGAGGGAGACTTGCAAGCGGCTTCCTGGAGCACAGCCTGGGCAGGGACCTGTGGCTAGCTCCTGCTAGCTAGAGAGCAGCCGGGTGCTGCTGTGGGCGAGCGGGGTGCTGCCTCCCTGGGCCAGTGGCCAAGCCGCCTGCCGGCAGGCACAAGCACTGCCTGGCTGCTGAGCTGTCTGCCTCTGCTGCTCCTCTGCACTTAGTGCAGGCAAACACCATGTCTCACTGGGCACTGCTGGTACTAGTCTTTCTGCTCAGGAAGCTGCATCATGCACTCATATATAAGGCTCCTCTTTAGATTCACTGTGTTTTGATACTGTTTCAGGAACTTGGAGGAGAACTGCTGCGTGCGACCTCTGTACATCGACTTCCGACAGGACCTTGGCTGGAAATGGGTCCATGAGCCTAAGGGCTACTTTGCTAACTTTTGTTCGGGCCCTTGTCCGTACCTCCGCAGCGCAGACACCACTCACAGCACGGTACATCCAGCATGTTATCCTGTCAGGGCTTGTGGCTGTGACTCCCCCTTCCTCCCTAAGTCTGATCATATCTAGTCTCTTCAAAGCAGCAAAAGCAGTTCAGATCAATACTTGTAAAAAACTGTCCAAGGAAACTGCAGAAAAGAGTCTAGGTGGTTCAGCAGGGAAAATGTGCTTCCTTTGGAGTCAATACTGAGTCCATGCTTCCAGCCAAATGTTGAGGAGGAAGATGTTGCTGTCTCTTGGATAAGATGTGAAACAGCAGGACTGATGGTTTTAGGGTACCTATTTGGTAATGGCCAGAGTATTAACTGAATTGTTCACATCAAACGTCAACTCTGGTAATTATCTTCTGCCTGAATTTCTCCTGCAGTTTGTACTGGACAGAGGACTTTTCCACAGTCTGTGCCAGGTTGCCATGCAAAACTTGTGCCGTGGCACACAGCTGCCATGTGCTACCACAGGGGCAGCTGTAGCCCAAAAGTGAAGGGAAATCCATGTCCAGAAGCGAACACAGCCATGCAGTAAGCTCTCCTTTCTGCACAGGCATCCTTTCCAGCTGTATAAATCCCACCTGACCTATGGCAGGGAGGAACCTACCAGGCAGTGAGATTCATGAGTAAAAACTGGCAGAAAGCAAATGTCTTCAGGTAACTTACGCATAACCTCTGTTTAACATGAGTACACTAGGCAGTCTTTGGGAAAAATACCACCTGAGCCTGGCTACTGTCTAGAGTGGAAGAAAATAAAAGCAACAGAAAAGCACAGGCACGGGAGAAGTACCAAGGGGAGAAGACAGACTAAGGAGCAGGCAGTCCATTGCTGAAGCAAGAAGAGCCAGAGGAAAATCCTGTGCTTCTGTCCACAGAAGAGAAAAGGCGGCAATTCAGACAATGCAACAGCTCACTAGCAACTTAGCTTCAGGTTTCACTAAAAAAGTTACTGGAAAAAGCAGATTTGGCTGAAGAATAGATAACTAGGTGCAAAGATGACATTGTAGAAAAGATGCTAACATTTTCTTGACAGCTTGAGAGTGCACAGCAGCAAGGCTTGCTGAAGCTCAGGCACTAATATCAGTGGGAACAGTCGATCTATGGGAATGAAGGAGTGAACAGATGCTGGGCATTAAGCGCAAGACAAGGCAAGGGAGTGAACGGCTTTGAAAGGGTAATGGGCATGTAGCTTTACCATCTGGTTGTCCTGAGAAGCTCTCTAGTAGATAATTGGACTGAATCAGTGTGAGAGAAAGRAGATTTTAGAATGGTTCCTAATGTTCTTTTCTTAAGCAAGAAAGGAAACGATCAAGCATTAAGGTCAGCTGAGTGATCCAAGAAGCCTTTAGAACAATATAGCTGCTGACAGCTTGCCAGCACCACCTAGGAAAAACATGGTGAAAAGAAGATTTCTCACCAGTCTGTTTAACCTGCTATCTCTGTTGAGTAGAGCGGCCCCAGAGCATGTGGTACCCCTGTGGTACAGCCAGGGGTACTTTGCTCAGTATCCCAGAGAGCTTCTACCAGAACGACTGTGATGATTACATGGATCTGGATGATAGAACAGGATATTTCCCTAGCACCTCTCATTCCCAAAGACTGTAAAGTAGTTAAAAGACACTGTGCCAGACCCTGTCGTTTGTACCAGACAAGCACTAATGAGACCATAGTAGTGCAGGTGAGATCATGTTTTGGCCCCACAACTCAAGAAGTTGCTTACTGCTGAGAAGCGGCCACCTCTGGCAAGAAACATGGCGACTGTTCTGTAGCGGTTACATGGCTGAAGTGTACAGTCATCTGTGGGCTGGGGCCAGCTGGGAGGAGGAATCCAGTGGGGTCCCACAGGACACTCTCCTGGCTCCAGCATTACAGTGTAATGACTTGGAGGATGGAGTGGAGGGAGAAAGCATCAGACAGTTCAAAGCTGGGAGGGAGTTGTGGATACTCGAGAGGATTGGCATCCATCCAGTGCTGTGTAGAGATGTTGGTTGAAATAAGCAGCACTGATGTTCTTTCGTCTGGTTTCTTTAATGGAACCCAAGACAACATGGCCCCAGGCTGGTTACACCCAGCCTTGTTAAAAGCAAAAATTGTGACACTATCCACCATACCAAATTAGAGATTAAAGGAGGCAACTACTTGCACTCCTTCAACCCTTAGGCATCAGCCACAGAGCAAGGCTACTACAGTTAAAAAAAAGGTCTTAAGAGTGAGGCCAGGGCAGGTGAGACCCTTTAGAAGCAGGCCATGATCAGGAAGTGACAGGGGAGTATTACTCGCCTTGGGGAAATACCCTCCAATGAGCATAGTCCAAACACCTAGACACCTGTTGGCTTTGCTGTCCCTTCCTGTCCTCAACCAACTTAAATGTATTCCTGACTTTGTCACCACATTTACTTTATTTCTGCAGGTGCTGGGCTTATACAACACGCTGAACCCTGAGGCATCTGCTTCGCCCTGCTGTGTCCCCCAGGACCTGGAGCCACTCACAATCTTGTACTATGTTGGGAGGACCCCCAAAGTGGAGCAGCTCTCCAACATGGTGGTGAAATCCTGCAAGTGCAGCTGAAAGGCACCCTGGCCCGCCCAAAGCCAAGAGAGAAACTGTCAGCACTCACTCTCCTGCTCCCAGGCTAACACAAAAGGAACTGGGGGTCAGAGACTACGCATGCTGAGGGCCAAGTGCCAAACCCTGTGGCTTAGGGTCTGGCAGCCCTTGGGGATCTCTTCTGGAACATTTCTTGGTCTTGTTGGCAGTGTCATGTTCCTTCTGGGAGTTACTTTGGTGACACGAAGGCCACACTCTCCAAAATGGCTGGACAGCTGGTGCGGAAGAGAAGGACAGGGTGGAGGAACTGCTGTGTATTTGAATGCTGGATGGTTGAGCTGGGAAAGCGAGGGAATGAGAAAGAGCAGGTGAAAGGGGGAATGGAAATGGGGCGATGTTTTCTATTCTAGCTTTAGCTATCTTAGGACCTCAGCCCTCCCCACTGGCCTGAAGAATTAAAGGTTTCCGCTGTAGGAGAAAACCCTGAAATTTTCTTTAGAGAAAGAAAATGCATCAAGAAGGGAAGCTGCTGAGAGAAGAAATGCTCAGATAGCCTTAGACTTTTGTTCCTCAGAGCTGTGGTCTAGGAGTCCTGCAACTGAAACTCTGCGTCTGCCAAACCTGTAAGTTCAGTCGGCAGATCCTAGCTATTGGTTTCTAAATGCAAACTGCAAGGCTCCCAGCCAGCCTGCTGAGGGTGGGCAAATACAAGGAAAGAGGGTGCTGAATCCATTTTCAGAGGGACTGATGTCTCCATTCAGCTCTCTTCCCTTCCTGGAGTTTCTGAGAGATGGTTTCTGGGTCAGGGCAGGAGCAATATCTGAGGGTACCTGAATATTGGGCCCATTCATTCGTGACCTGATACACCCTGAGGACCTCTTGTCTGTTGCGATTTGTGAGGTGCTTTGGGGTGTTCTGCATCTGTTCTGCACGATGACCTGGATGTGGCCCAGGCCTCACCTGCCAAGACTTAAAAAATAGTAATCTCAAAAATATTGTAAAAAATAAATATTTGGGGGGGAGATGCTCTTTTTTTCACAAGCAAGTTGTTTGTTGGAGGGTTAGATGGTTTGCGGTTTTTAAACTGCTACTGCTGTGGCATACTCAGTCACTCAAATCTTTCCCCTTTCCAAAATGTCTCTTCAAAGGAACAGACAGAATTTAGGTCAGCCAGAGCGCCCCAAAATGGAAATTCCTTGGTACCCTCAAACCGTGCCTGGTGTGTATGTGCCCTGCCCCACCCTAGTCCTTCAGACTTGTACATCACATCTGGCATCTGCTTTTGATAGATTCATCTAAAGCTCCCCTCAAACGTGAAATGCTTCCAACAATACTGTTTAAATAACCAGGGCAGTGCAGTTGCCACAGCTGACAAATGTCCTATGTCCATTTGAATATATATGGTCTGCCAGTACAGACTTGTACACACAGGTAAATAAGATGCCCCTCCTCCCGATTTACCATGAACATTGCAGATGCTCATAAAAAGCTCACAGATGCCCAGGCAAGAAATCTTTTAAAAGTATGGGCTTTTTCAGCCATAGCTACTCCCAAAGGTAAATATCTCTGGTGCTTGCATGCCATATGAAATTCAGAGGTTGCCTCTCTGACTCGCAAACCACAATTACTTAAAGTCATGTTCTAGAGACCACAGGGGTTCTTCCCTGTCCCCTCCCAATTACTGGTCCCCAGCAATTGAGTGTAAAATGACACCTAGCTGGTTAATCGCTTGTGGCCAGGGCTCTCCATGGTCAGCTCAGAATTCAGCTCTTCCATCAAGCCCTTCACAATAGTGTCTGCTTCCATATACCTCATGTGAAGCTGCCGTAACATGTAATCTCAAACATCTTAATAAACTGTAAACAACCCTCCCTGCACCATCACCAGCTGGCTAGAGGTTAGCAAGTGTGGGTCAGTGGAGGGAGCCTGCCAACCTGTGTGACATTTTGGCTGGGGCACACATGCTCTGATAGAGGCATTCCCCAACGCTTAGCTTTATCCCTTTCATCTCTCTGGGGCTCCTTGACTTCTCATCGGTGTGATGATGAAAGGTGCAGCTCTGATTGGTCCTGCAGCACTACTGTATTACTGTGCCCTGTACAGCTCTTCATGCCCATGCTTCACCCCTGCCTGCCCAAGGAGGGAGCAAATAAATGCGTTACAACTACACTACCATGCTGATAGACAGGCCAGAAATTTAGTGGCTGCAATGGAGGGTGGAGGGAAATCCAGATGCCAATTGGCTAAGAATTCTCTCTAATCTCCTTTTAGCAGCAGCCCCTGGGGAGGTTTTGGTTTACAAGCTGCAGTCTGTTCTTTGGTCATTGTTCCTCCTGAGCCCTGGGCTGGCTCTGCCGCCCATCCAATTGAAGGGCTTCCTCGCTAGTAAAGGGGAGAAAAAAGAAACGCAAGGAGGGGGAGCTGCAAAGAGCTGAGCTAGAACACTTGCACAGCTCACAGTCCTACGTGGCACTTGGAGCACATCAGAATCACCCACAGATTAACCCTGGCAAGCTCTCTGAGGTGGGTCTGTCTTACTAGCCCTTGTTCACTGCTGCTCCTCAGTGGCAGGGAGGGATGGCAGAAGGACCAAGCCATTTGTCTCCTTGGAAAGGAGGCAAAATGGCAATGGAGAATCAGGGGAGAAGAGTCTTGGGGTGTCCAACCAGTAAGGACACAGGTAACCTCATAGGTACAGTAATCCATGAAGTCAAACAGAAACATTTCAGTTACTGCTTCTCTGTCCAGCCTTCCGTTTCCCTAGCAACATTTGAGAACTAGATTTGTGAGACAGGATCTGAATTCATTTTCTTACCATTAAAATAGCTTTTCTAGGGCTGTTTTAGCTATAATTCAGCAACAAACTATACTATCTACATGGGGTTAATAAGAGATTGAATACACTCCTGGGTGCAGGCTTACCAAAACGTGTCAGGACACTTGTGTGAGAAGGCAGAGGGCAGTTCTCTATATGCTCCGTTACTAGCTGGCAAATTGAGGAAGACAATGGCAAAGAAAAAGTGGGATCTTCACTGCCAACGCTGAATACAGCTCCCAACAGTTCCCTTTTGTTGTTCACAGGAACAAACAAAAGCTGATGAAAACAATCTCAGCACACTTTCTGTCTCTCTAACAGAGATCAATGGTTAGAAAGAGTGAAAAACCCCTATTCTGCACTGCCATAAGGCAGATCCTACACAGATGATCAAACGACCATCTGTGTAGTCCCTGCTTCTCTGTGGCATACTCTGTTATAGCATGCAAGAGGCCTAGACCTGAACTTGAACACCTTGTTTTTCAGGCTGTAGTACATTGTAGAGCTCTGCAAGGAACACTGCTTCAGTAAGTACAGGAATGTACATGGATACTTCAGCAAAGAATAGTCTTTGCAGACGAAATGAGTCTTTGTTTCCTGGTCTTTGGGTTGGATGGTCTCTAGCTATCTCACTGCACTTACAAAAAGCAGCAGCACATCCCCGTTACCACCGTGTGAACTGGGATATGCTGCTTCGTGTTTCACCTTTCCATAACCAACAGACATCAATACACACAGTAAACAAGATGGACCGTGTCCAAAAGTAATAAAAGATACAAAAGACAAACATACCTGTCCACTCCTCTGGCAACATCATAGCTCTGTTTTGCTGTCCTGTGATGTCTCACATCTCTCTCTGTTGTAGCTACCAAATTTCCATTCTCTCAGTTCACAGATCCTTTTCTTACCTTTCTATGCTGCTCTGAAGCTTTCCTTACCTATGACTAGAGTGTCCTCATCAGAGCAGAAATACAGAGGTCTCCAGGCTCAGACTACTTTGTAAATGAAATCACTACAGCCATCCCATGACAGAAGAGGATCCATTGCAATGTCTTATGAGGCAGACACCTTCAATACAGTCGGGTCCAATGCAGGGCAGGTTCAGTAACACAAGGTGAGCAGGATGCAGCTCTAAGGCCAGCTCCGTTGTGCAGAAAAGGTTTCTTACCCACTACAAGTGTTTCTAGTGGCATGCAAAACATCAAATCTATAGTACTAGGTTGTCTTCTCTTAATAGGTGATTGAAAGGCAATGAAATCAAATCAAGAAAATACAGTTTTCAATACATATGGAGCCAACAGTGTGATATCTACACACTTGCAAAACTATACTGATTTGTGGTAGTGCAAAATAATAGATGGTTGTATGGGCTGCCTATAACCTACGTTAATTGTGGTTTAGAGTAACAGCAGCAATTTGGATACAGTGCAAGGAGGAAAACATGCCTTCTAATTCTTTAAAAATAACATCTATTACATTTTTTTTTACATTCAAAATCACAAGAATATATTGGTCAAAAGCTGTATAAAATTAATAACTAACATGCATGCTATGATGTTTAGTAAAAGAACACCTGGACTTTCAGGTCTCTGCTTTACAAATACTTTCTTTTGTATACAGGGAAGTCATTTAAGCCCTGGTTCATTTTTAATGCAGCTCCAGAAGTGACAGATGGAAGCAACTAAGCTCAGTGTCTTTTGTCCTCTCTTGAAGAGAGGCTTCAGATGTCCTGTACAAATGCAAGATCTTTATCATGCAACAAGTCAACACAGAAGAGATGAGACAGTTTTACTCATTGGGAAATAGATTGTCTTAGAAATGAATTCAGGTACATCAACTAGAAATACAGCAAATGAAAATTGCTGATTAATGGTTGCCATTCTCTTCTCTAAACTACAGTAATGCATTTGAGATGCCACTTACTTATGCCCGTAATTTCAGAAAGAATATGGTACAGTACTTTGGATGTCACAGTGTGTTTCCAGGAAAGACTAATTTCAAAGATTACAGACCTCAGTTACTCATCTGCTTTTAGAAATCCTTATCTAGGGCTAGGTTGCATAGGGAAGATGGCAGAGATGGTCTGAAGGCATTCAACCAAGCAGCTGGGCCTTTTCCAGTACTGGGCTATGATTTCATGGAAAATACACTTAGGGATAAGGACCTTTATATCTAGTACAGAATAGAGGTTTCTTTACAGCTGTGGTTTGTGGCAAAAAACCCCCACACATTATTGGTTTCCCACATCCTGCAGACTTAGAGAATAGCTTTCAGGCAGAAACTCTGTCCCCTGTGGTATATGCTGGCATTGTTGAATTATACCAAGGAATACCAATCTTTCAAGCAGTATCTTCTGAAGACAAAGATTTATTTCTCCCCCTTTCAGGTGGGTAGTGGTCTTTGTGAAGGGTGATATTCTTTGTCTCTCATTCCATTTAGTTGGCTAGGCAAGATGATACCTCATTGCTGTCCACAGAGACCGATGCAAGAAGTAATTACATGTAGGGGTTATGCATGTTGCAGAAAGCAAAGGTGACTTCCTTCTCTGGTGTGCCAACACTCAGACGTTTCTCACTGGCTGTTCACAGATATTCATTCATCACATACAAAAATGAGCATGAGGCATTATAATAATATATCATGGCCAGTGCATAGACATCACTTGATGGAAGAAGCCAGCTGGGTCATATCAAACTAGAGATTTCCTGACATTCTATAGGAAGGATTTCTTTTTTCTCCTGAAGCTATTATCCTCTTCAGGAAGCAAACAAAGCAAAGATTTGCTGTGCAGCCAGGGGCAAATCTTACAAGATTTGTGCAATGCACGTAGTATAATGACTGGAGAATGTCTTGGTAACCATGTTCTGGTCCTTTCTTGAAACAAAAATGTATGGTCTTTTGAAGTGCTGAAACCCTCTTGCAGGTAGACTAGATGCTTGGGAGATCTCCACTGTTTTCAAGGATTTGTAAGAAACTCCACTTGTGGGGGAAAGCAGTAGCAGACAGTCTGACTCACAACAAGAGTCTCTGGAAGACATCCGGCTTGCAACAAAAGCTGCCTTGCGTGACACAATTTGACATCTGTCCCCTCAAAGGACACTTAGTACAGAAATCTCTAACTATACTTCAGGATCTGAAGATCTCATTTGGATACTACCATGTTAAGTGCTCTATTGTGCTAATCTGAAGAACTGGAAACAAACGAACAGAACAAACAACAAAGAGAAACAAAATAAAGGAGATGGCAATAAAATCTCAGGGAAGTATGGGGTGGTAGCAGTTACAATGTGCTGACTACACATTTTAAATTGTCTTTCGTTTTTATCAATTTCACCTGCCCTCAGCCAAGCTATCATTCAAAAGACCTAAGAAACTTGCAGAGCCACAATTTGGCAGGAAAAGCCACCAATCTTTATTCTTAGATATTTTTCATGAGAAATTTTCAGTAGACATATGGAGACATGAGTTTTGTAGGTCTGTGGATAAGAAAAAAAATTTCCTAGCTGATATCATAGACAAAATGTATTCCACACTGAATTTCTAGAATTAGAAATGGCGGAGAAAACACACTTTCAGGAGGGAAGACAAACCCAATTTGAATGGGGGAAGCATCATGCAACTGGAAGCATAAGTACTGTAACTAGTGGCACTAATGGGATGCCTACAACTTTTGTCCTCCCAGTAGATTCACAGCTGTCCATCTGCACACCTTGAAGAATGGCACAGACATCCTAGATGTATTAAATATATCTGACACAGCATGACCTTTTCAGAAGGTCATATAAATAAGGCAAAACCACTTGAAAAACATGAAGTGAATCCTATATAGTAATTACTGGAAACAGTGGGAGAAAAATCCCTTGTCACTTTTCTTCCCCAATCTCAAAAAAAACAAATTTTATGGGAGAATGAGGGAGTGATGACAGTCAAACATTTGGACTTGGCAGTAGAGGAACTTTTCAAAGGCCCCTGCCTGACTTTTGACATGGTAGTACTGAAGACATAGGGATTAGATCAATAACCCCAAAACATTTTTTTTGAGGAGATTTTATGACTTTTGAACATAACTACACTGAGTACAGTAACTTGTCTCCTCTTAGTCTGGGGGAAGGAGACTACACTTCACCATTGCTATAACTACAATGAAATGAGATTTTCTAAAATACTCTTGCAAGGACACCAAATTAAACTAATGTTCTGGGTTGTCTTCTGTTGCACATCCCAGAACACCAGTAGGCAAAAGGCCAAATACAGTGCTGAAACTGCTTTCAGAGATAACAGCACCTCTTCCACCTGCCCCAAACAAATGATAAAAATTCTGGTAATAAAAGATACATTTTTAACAGCCCCCAAATTCTTAACAATTGCATCAAATTTGTTTTTTTAAGGCCAATTCAATTTTTTTGTCTGTTAGGTCAGATAAAGAAGCCACTCCTTTTTAAAGAGTATAAGATTTCTCAAGCTCATTGTGTGCACTGTAGGCGTGGACTTGTAGAGAAGAGGCCCTGTTAAGTATACTCTTTTCCCTAGGGAACCACTATGATTCACTGAATACCACTAGCAAAGGCTTCACACCAGGGTCTCCACAGTGACCAGTGATTCCTTCCTTTAAACTAGAACAGCAGTGAAAACTCTTTTTCAATGAGGGTCAGTAAAATCCTTTTTTGGTAAGGTAACAGACAAAGCAGACTCCTCAGGGCAGACTTGGTGTCTTGTTTGTCACCTTTAGTTCAGTGGAGTTTGTCCTCTGTGTTAAAACTGCACAGAGAGGCTGTTTCAAAAACTCAGAATCCAACAATTTTGGAGTCGATCAGCTTGCGTTTCCTAACTACTCATCTCTAAGGCAGCAGGGAAACTTAATCTCATTCTTTGGAAAAGGTCAGTAGGGTTCTAAAGTGGGAAGAAAGCAGTTACCAGGTACTGTAGTTCTTTAAGATGTGCTGTGGTTGTGCACATTCACCCTAAAGGTGCTCTGCACTCAAGCACTTTGGAAGACAAAGATGGTGAGAAGTGAAATGTGTATTAATAAGATAACTTAAGAGCTTCAGTTAGTGGTAAGTATTTTCTTCTCAGTATTTAAGTGATTAACCATTCACAAACATCATATTATGGATGATTCCATACAGCAACGTACTTTCCCCCAAAATCACAACTGTCTAGAGGTGGATCTTGGTGTCCTTTATGCTCTTGTAAGAGCTTCATCATTCTGAAAGCCTTTGCAATATATAGTGCCCATCTAGGTGAAGGTGTAGACAAGCTGCATGTGACAACTTAGCAGATGTTGGCAATGGAGACTTTTCTTAGAGAGCCCAACACCACAGAGTGAATTCTGGTGGAACGTGCCGCTGTCATGGAAGGCAGCTTTGCCTTGGCTGTTTTAGTAGGCTGTCAGACTACAAAGTCAGACTACAAGATCTTCTAGCCCACCTTTTGTCTCTGACAGTGGTCAACAGCACATGTCTGATAGACAAGCTAAAAATTGGAAAAGCCCATTGTGATACTTCCCCAGAATAGTCACTTGAAAAGTCTTAGAAAATTCCTGCTTGTTTTTTAGTTTTAATATTTAATATGCCCTAATAGATTACTTTTTCATGGATTTGTCTACTTGTCTTTTCAAACCACATACACTTTTTTGTATCCACAACATCTTGTGACAAGGAGTTCCATAGGTCAATTACATACTGTGAAAAAAAATCGCACACACACACCTCCCCTTTTTTTTTTTCCTTTGAATCTGATATCTGTTAGTTTCATTTGATGCTCCTACTTCTTCTAGTTGGCAAGACTGTGAACAATTACCCCCTTTTCACCTTCTCCCTTACACTCCTCCTTGCCCGTCTCTTTTCCAATTAACCAATTTCTGCATGAAGAGAACTATGAATGTCAAGTTTTGTGCTCTTGGTATAACCAATCTCAAGGACTGTTTGACTGACCTGATTCTGTAAAGATAAAATAAGGTCCTCCTGATGTTTGGCATAAACAAGGATGTCTTAGCTCTAGAAACATGAGGTTCTAGAAAGAAGAAAAGGAGGTTAAGTCCTAGGTTTAAGTAAAGCTCAGAAGCTTCTTTTGGAAGAAACTCATGACAGAATAGGGATATTCTGAACACAGGAATAATGTGTTTGGAAAGGAAGTAGTATGAAGAGGATCAATCAGCCAAAAAAATCCAACTATTTAAACACCAGCAAATAACCCATCCAGATTCAAACAGTGAGCCCAGGATTATCATGAGCAGCAAACGTAGGACTGACTGAGGAAAAAAGTCCTTGGCAGTTTGATCATGTAAACCTTAACAAAAATAAATCAGGAGCCAGACTACTTTTGTTTCCAGCAAATAATCCAAAATGACTGGAACTGTTGTATTAGTAGAAGGTACAGGCCTGAAAGAATGCAAGCTGAGAATCCAGTCTGTTCTGTAAACTCATCTATAAGTCAATGATCTCCTTCACAAGTAAAGAGGAGGAATGGTCCAGCATTTGGACCATCCAACTCCATGCACACAGAGACTATCCATATTCCGGTATGAGGAAGAGGCACAGCATTGAGATTCCTACTAGTAAGCAAAGGTCTTGATACCAAAACCTCCTGCCACTGTGTGGAACCAGTATCCGAGATATGTATGTTGACCTTCCAGGCATCATAATGAGGAGCATTTCCAAGAAACCATGACTGTCCAAAAGCATATCTAGTCTTGAGAACAGAAATTTCAGTATGTCTCGTTGGCATCCAAGACTAAGTGGTCTATCTAGTGTCACAACATGATCTCCCACTGATAGCACTCACATGACTTGTGAGGCTGTTTTAAAGGCTGTTTTACAAGATGAACCATGTAAAAGTGAACTTAAGACTTCATGTACTGAGTACAAGTCAGCTGCTTCTGGAGAGGAGAGAATCTAATATCCCTCCCTTAATTTTTATGTTGTGGTATGCTCATCACCTAAACACAGCACAAAACGCTTGTATGAACTCTGCATTACCTCAGCCTCCAGGACTCTGATGTGCACCTTACTCCTTTCGAGACTAACAAGCCTGATTCTCTGTCATTGGAACAGGCTCCTTAACTTAGAAGTGATGCAAACATCACCGAGTAGGAGAGAAGACGATGACCCCATGATTATATTATCCAGTCTCACCACTGAAGTAGATGCTGAATGATTGTTGGGGCTTTCTACTGGTAATTTTCTTTTCTCACAGTAAACAAAGGCACTTTCGATGAAACTCATTGATGAATATAGGGAAGTAAACATCATAAAAGCAGAGACAAACTAATCACCACTTGAGGAGCATGTATATAATCGTACTCCCCTCGTGGGCAACTATTATAAATCCAAAATGGTTTGCTATTCTCCTTTCCTCCCTTGCACTAGAAAATACTTCCTGTAAAATGCCTTCTCTCCAAGACGTGTGGGAAAGTTCTATGCCTCCCCACTGAATCTTTCAACTGAAGCACTCTCTGAGAGGTTTTTGAAAAGGGACAGACATGGAGGTAGCAGAGCTGCAAAGAGACAAAATACATATGTTATCCTTCAGTACACAGTATCCACCATGCACAAAGACATACATGGACTCCAGGCTGAGGAGTACGGGGAGATGGAAAAAACAGGAGGCTGGAATCGCAGGATTTGTTCCTGAATCTCTATTGCACATGCTTCCACGGTAACAGCATTTGTGCTCAGAGCTGGGATGCCCAAGGCAAAGGAATACTGCTGTTTCCTTTGATGCTCTGGCTGCCCTAACATATCCTGAGGCTGAACAGGAGTTCAAGGTCTAGGTGTTTGGCTTGAGGTAAAGGACCAGTCTTGATATCCCTGGGGTTTTTTTTATTTGTTGGAAGCAGAAGAAAAATTTTCCAAGGACAAAGGATGCAAGACTTCACTGCTCCTGAAGCTGACAAAATTCATCCCTTCGAAATGAGGGTCTTAGACTGCAATGTGCGTTTCTCTGAATATTTCAAAAATCTTAGAGACAAGATGTCTGATATACTGCTACTAAGTCACCACAGTTACAGATATGGTGTTGGCTACATATAACATGCAATGCAAAGAAGTTCAGAAGCATGCTGGCTATAACCGAGTACAAATCATTATCCCAAAATGAGTGGGTGGGAGACTGGCAAAGTTGACAAAACAATTAACCTATGTTCATAATAAGCCAGCACTAATTGGTAATTTGCCAGACAAAGATGTAAGAATGCTGTTTCTGCCAATGATCCTCTGAAGACAATCACCTTTCCTGGGCTAACTGTGCATTTAAATCTGCATCCTCCAAACCTCTCTATAGTTTTCAGTGGTGGCTGTGACAACCTGAATGAAGAAACTGGAGAACAAAAACAGAGATGAGAGTTCCACAAGGATGTATATCCTATAGCTACTCCATCCTGCACATGAAACCCAGTGGAATAAGGATAACTCAGATCCCCTGGGAGGAAGAAAGGAATGGAATCTGTTATTTACTGAAGCTAAATCTCATAGGGAAATAGCCCCTCCGACAGTTCTGGAACAGAGCTGGAGGCTATAGCCAATAACACATATAGCAGAGTAGGCTATGAGAAGACAGACCCAAGGTCTTGAAGCCCACAGCTGCTGAGGATGTGCAGAAGTTTGAAGTAACAACTTCTGCAACTGAATTTTCACTAATCATGAGCCGACAACTTGATGCACGGGTAGAAACATCTCTCTCGGAGATCCATGGGTAGAATTCAATGATTACAGACAGAAGGGACATGATCTGAAAGTAACTTCACAAAATTTTACACATCTTTTGGTCACTGATGATATGTGATGGTGGCACAGGCAGCAGACAAATGCTGTGGAGATTCTTGAAGAACACAGCTGAAAAACGCAGAGAAAGTGAACAGGATCATGACTGTACAGGAAATGAAAGATAAGCCAATGGGAACAGCTACATCAGAGAACTGCATTTTGGACAAATGAAATATTCAGTGTCTGTCATATGCGTGAGTGCAACAGAAATAGAAAAATGCATGTTCTAGCCTATGAATTCATGCCTGGAGCAAGCGATAGCGAAACTAATGGGGTATGAACATAATTATTTCATCTTCTCACAATTTATCTGGTCTTGAATGACAGAAAATATGCACAATCCAAGAGTGAATATGAACACAATCATTTCAAGAGAAAACACTTTCCCCCTTTGATGCTGTTTCTTCTGTCAGCCATTGGGTTGATCATTATCTACTTGCCAACACATGAGAATGATCTCTTAACATTGACTATACAGGCTTGAAATGACAGGGAAGTTGTGGAATAAGAAAACAGATCAAACAGGCTGTTAGAATCCAATCTCTGAGGGCTCTGATACAAACAACAGGAGATTTTGTACCCTTTGAGAATTACAATCATACCACTTGCTGTTTGACAAGGCAGAAGTTGCAAAATACTGAGTTTTCCTTTAAACTGGCACCAAGAAAGAGCCAGAGCTGAAGCTGCCTCCTGTTCATTTTAAGGATAGGTGGATCTTCTCTCCAATACATTTTCCAGCTGCTGATGTTGTCTTCTAACACAAGCAAATTAATTTTCATAGCATTAGGCAAATTTTAACTGGAGTGCTTCACCAAGCCACTATTGCAACTGATAGGAGCCACCTGGGCCTTAGGGTTCAAGCTTGGGTCTGAAAACATCAGCCAATTTAAAAGGTTTATAAAGCCTAAACAAACAGAAATCAAAATACAAAAATAAGCCACACAGAACATAAGCATCCAACAGTGAAACATAAAGACAGATTTAAAATCCTGTCCAATATAATGACAGCAAATATTTTGGGGGTGTGAATTAATAACTGAAATTATAACCAAAACAAACAAATGAAATGACTTTATTCAAACCAATCATTTTTATGGCTCTGTGCCAAAATTCAAGATGGCAACCAACACAGATGTCTCCAGTCGTATGTTCTAATATTTTTCTCTGCTGATGGTTGCCATATGATGACAGCAGAGAATCTTGGCTGTTACCAGACTAGGACAGAGTGAAATGGCTGCCCAAATGAGACTTTATGTTCAAACTTGGACCTTAGGAAGAACAATACAGACAGCTGGAGGACCTCTGTCTTATAGAAAGATCTCACGGTTAGTGATCAGGAAGAGGTGGGAGGAAGGACCCCAAGACTCAGCAGCAGAAGCTCTCAGAGGCAATCATTCACCTCAGCTTGCAGGTGTTATCACCAGCTTCTACAGATGTTCAGGTACTCTCCTCAGTAGGTTGTCCTCTCACCAGGGCCTCTTCTTCACTCTTTCCTGGGTGTTATGGGAGTGTGGTGGTATGAAGTCACTGCTGCTTCTTCCTTTGCCCCATACTTGAAGCAACACCCTGGATTCCTCACCTGGTGTTCAGTGTTAGTCCTTCTCTGCGAGCAGAGGCTGGAAAAAACACAAAGCAAAGATTTTGAGTAATCACAGGGGACTGTTTTGTGGGAAAAACTGCTGCAGTGCTCTGCAAATCTCAGCCATCACCAGAAATCTGGATCTCCCTATCACACAACCTCTCTCTACAGTAACAGATGAGATCACAGATCAGTATGACAAAACCTAACTTAATAAGCTACTGTGTGAAAAAGTACTCTTGGTATTCCTCTCAAGCCCCAGAATATCTTCTTCACTCTCTGCCTCTGACTCATCTGACTCACCTCTTCACATGCTCCTCCAGTAGCTCTAAATCCTTCTCCCTATCAGTATGCTTTGTCTCTTTCTTTGTGTCTTTTACTCATTCGCTTGCATGGGAGTCTACTTCCCTACTCCAAAAGATGCTGAGGACCTTGGTGCAGGAGACATGGGGGTGTGAAAAGGTTGATCTTTAAAAGAAACGAAATGGGGATAAGGAAAAAAAAATGTTTCTTCCCATTATTATAGAGATAGATTTTAATCCTACATACTGCAACATTTTCCTACTTAGGCATGTTATGGGAAAAAGTCAATGTCATCTTCACTTCTTTTACTTAAAAATCCTTTGACAGTCCTTTAAAAAGAAAAATCCAAAACACTTAGAAACATACCAAGTTTATTTTGGACAGTTTGCATTTTACAGCTAATCTGGTAGGTAAAGCTTGTCCTGTGTATCTAGCATATCAGCTTACTCCTAAATGTGAGTGACATTTGTTGAGAGGTGTTTATTAAAAATATTGCTATATTTTAAAAAATACGCTCTCCTTGAAAGCCCAGCATAGAGCCAAACATCACACAGCACAGAGGATCTGGAAAGATGTTTAGAAAGAAGGATTGCCAGCTATGTCACTGCACAGAAAGTTTGGAACCTGAATTAGGAACCAAAATGTCCACTATGTGTATTAAGATAGGATACCAGTCCAGAAATCTATCCCTTGGCAGTATGCTGAAATTAAGGAAACAAAGGCACATGAGAGAGGCAGCCAACTTCAACCTCATCTTCCTGTTTTGAAGAGACTTTTGAGCCTTCCTTTTCCTACAGAAATGCACAGTACCGTTTGTCTTTTCTCACAAACTAAATTAAAATCACTTTGTGTGAGTTCTTCTTGTATGGCTACCTTGAGGACTCAACACAGAGAGGGGCATTCCTATGTCTACAAGTAAATATGTAGGTTCCTACCATGAATGCAGCTCATGGCCAATTCAATCATTTCATAAATATTAATGTGTATAATTCTATGAAGTTTTATCATTTCAAAGCTACTGGTCAGCATTCCACCTCCTTCTGGTTGAGTAGGTTGAGGTTCTGGTTGAGCAGGGGAGACAGAAAAAACACTCATTCCTGACAGCAGCCAACATTAAGGGTAGATTCTCCCTAGTGACAAGAGTCATTGCCATGAATCACTACATACAATAGAATGAATCTCCTTTATTCTCTGCCTGCCAGGAGGTGTTAAAGTATCTGCCTGTATGTCTGTCCACGTGTTTACATACTATTATGTCATCCATGACCGCACCTCAAAAACTTTAACACTTTTGTACTTAGAACAGTTACATAGGGGGAAGGAAAGGATTACCTCCATTTTATGCATATGATTCTGAGTCACAAGGAAATCACAGGAGTTGTGTAAAGTCATTTACGGGATACCTGCACACTAAAATTCAGTGCCATATAGACTTTCCCAGCACAGATGTACACAGCCTTTGTCAGACACCAGCACCTAATCTACTTTGCTTCCAAGCTGCAGGAATGAGACAGAGCAGAGCACTAGGCTAGATGACATTACTGGGTCAGGGACCCATGCTAAAGTTTTTTAGAGCTAGTTTGGGCTGTTTCATCATACCCACAGCAAGTCTGTGGCAGAACTGAGAAGCATGTTGAAGCCTCCTGAATCTAGTGTGGAAAACAGGAACTTCCTTTCTCCCTGAAAATTTCTGATAATCCTAGAAATTCAGATTTTTTTATCCCAGAGCAGAGGAAATTTCTAATCCTAGAGTGATGCCCAGCATTCTCTTGATAATATATAGTGCAACTAAGAAAGGCAATAAATAGATGGGGTTTATTTATATCCATGGGTGACTGACACTAGCAAGCCAGGACAGCTGACAACAGAAGGCCAGCCTTACCTCCCCCATCTTTTGGGCACAATTTCAAGTTGGCTTGCTGGACCGGGCAGGCAAGGGAAAGCAGCAGTTCCAAGTCATGAAAATGTACTTGGAAGTAGGGGGTGACACAAGCAGTACACACAACTGTACTCAAGTGAAGTCTCCCTGCATGAAAAGAGCAGTGAGCAGCCTCATTAACAAGTGGAGAAATAGCAGTGAAAGCCAGCATGAGCCCTCCTGCTCCTCATGTTACAGAGAACATGGTGCGCTCCTCACCCTGACTGCTAATGCCCTTCTGTATTTGACAGCCTTCAGTCTGATTTCTCTTATTCAGCTCCCTACTCCCTGGTTTGTTGTGGCGCTCTCTTCTCTGGCTCTTCCCCACATTTAATTTCATAACTTCAGACACTCCTTTTACCCTATTCACACACATTTTGGCTTCTATTTTTAGTCTCAATAAAATAACGCCAGATTAAAACAAAATCCAATTTGGATGGGCAAAGTCATCCTCTCTATAGGTAGCTTAATGCCAAAGGGCCAGATGTGAGACAGAAGTAGCCAAGATATTATATAACCTCTCCCCAGTCTTTGCACACCTGATCTTGAATGACATTTCCAACACAGCAAGGAAATACAGGCAGTTTGCCATCATCTAACTACTGAGAACAAGCAATGCTCAGCCTCCAGTCAAGCAAAAATGCCAACTGCCTGAAGTCATTACTTATCCTGCTTCAGAGTTTTCTTTGAGTCTGTCAGAAGTGAAGGCTCCTAAAATTCAAGCTGGGTTCTAGTTCTTAAACAGGTAAGCCAATTTCTAGAGACTGTCCTTTCCTTTTTCTCATGCTTTCCCAGTGGTCCTGAGACTTGGAATGTCCTTTCAGTGGCATGAGACCAGTAGCAACAGGAAAAAGCTCCTTCCTTTCATAAAAGAAAGGCAAAAGGTTGACTAAAGGTGTGAGAGGCAGGCTGCTCTCACAAGGTAACGAATAAATGTCATTTCTGATCATTAGAAGTGAACACTGACCATCAGCTCTAGCTGAGAGGCAATGGCTGAGTTGGACATTACCTTCTTAACGCCATCTGAGAAGGGCCTGGAATGCTGCTTTTGGCAGAGCTTTACACTCTGCTGGGATTTAATGAGACTTACACACAGTTTTCTGATAACTGGATAAACTCAAACAGTCATGCCCTGTTGATAATTTGTATCTATTTTAAAGGTATTGGTTAGAGACATCAATATTTGCTCATTGTTAGTCATAAGGTAATGGTTCCCTGCTCCTTCGAAGACTACCAAGAAATGGGGTAAGGAGAAGGTCTTTCTTTACCCTTATCCTTTCCCTTCTGGTCCATGTGGTACTACAGGCTTGTCTGTCATTATCTGACCCGGGACAGATGCAACAACTATAGCAGGGAGAGAAATTATCTTTTCCCCCCTTCCTGTTTGCCCTCTTTATGAAACTGTGGAAGTCAGCAGGGGAGAGAGAGAGAAGATCCAGGATGTTTTCATGATGCGTGAAAGAACAATGGCTTTAGGAAGATAATTCTAAGAACAAATGTGAAACCAAATATCCTCCATTGTAACTGATTCTTTGCCCTCCCAAAAAGGGAGGCACAATAGTAGGATTCACCTCAAGCTCCACTGCTTTCCAAAATATGATAAAACAGACTGATTCTGTTTCCCAGTAACCCTTTCCCTGCATGGACACGGCACTACAGAGAGAGATACTGACAGAATGTTATTACTGCTGTTGACAAAGGCTGTACGCAGGGTGAGAGGCTGCACTGGAAAAGTTTGATGCGAGGTGCTGGATATCACATTGCTGTTCCCTTTCAGTGACCCACCCAGAGCTTCTCAGCCAGACAGGTGGTTCTGGAAGAGCTCATCATTACTCC
The DNA here is from genome assembly GCA_035582835.1 of Phoebastria nigripes. NCBI lineage: Eukaryota > Metazoa > Chordata > Aves > Procellariiformes > Diomedeidae > Phoebastria > Phoebastria nigripes. The sequence continues at coordinate 1,425,435 of JAYKAV010001022.1, read as the reverse complement.
ATTCCTGGACTAGGATAAGTAATGAGGTGACATCAAAAGTTGCTCTTTTGTGTCATAAGATATCTTGTGCCTGAGTAGCCAAAGTAGTCTGAGGTGGAGGTTACTCGAGGTGCCCATTTGAAGGTCACCTTTCAAAGTCAAGACCATTTGTGCAGTCAGCCACAGCAACAAGAGAGAACCAGGAGGGTAGCAAATGAAGACTGGAATTAACAGGATTAGTGGGAGAGAGGAGGCGTACCAGCAATGTGCTGTGCAGAAACCTGAGTGATTTCTTTTCCCAGCTGCTCCTGATGAAGGATTTGGACAGTGTGGTGAGACCAGCTGAAATCATAGCCAAGGTTCCTCTTGGGAATGTGGTGACAACATAAAAATAAATACATTGGTGTTCAACAATCTACTGCCTTCTGAGGCTGCAGGGGAGCCTGGCAGAAGCTGAGGAAGCCTGGACAAGGCTGGGCAGCTGGGAATTCCACACTACTGTAGCAAATGTCTGGGAGTCTGACACAGGCCATGCACAGTGGCAACAGTACATATCCCATCCCATCCTATCACCACCCTTTATGCTCCAAGAGAGTTGAGAGACACTGGCTGATAAAAGAATCTCCAAATCCCAGGCATTTTCTTTGTTTAGATCTGGCAAACAATACAAAGTGACTGTATGTATCTTGTTTAAATGCCTATTGTGTTTACTTGCCTTTTTTTTTTCTTTTGCTGGTGCAGGACATTTTGAAGCTTGTACTTCTGCATACCTGCTAAAAGAATATCTTCTTTTCTTTCCTTAATCTTATATAAAAGAGGCTGCATTTCAGGAATAATGTTAATTCAAGCAGTGGGTAGACAACAGCCAGTCACAGCTTAGCACCTCCAACATTAACTCTAATTTCAGGTCTCCAATAACAAGATGTACATGACCTTCTTATGAAGGCCATACAATAATCTTGGATATAAAAAAACTTTAGAAATACACAATCTACCTGTAGACTTCCTGTAAAATGAAAAAATCTGGAGCGTGCTAGATGCAGAGCAGAGTAAGTACAAAAGCGCTCCTTACTATCACTAGTTTGCAAGCAGGCTCCATTCATCGCTCTATACCAGACCACACTGCTTGCACATTCATCTTATTTGGATGGTGTTCAGACACTGCTCTCCACCTTAGTCTAAAGAAGGAAATCACTAGAAAACTAAGAACAGCAGCCTGCCTTCTACATGGATTAGATCCAAACCAGCCTATTAATCCCCATATTCTTCAACTAGTCTCTTGGCAGTTCAGGATCTAGTTTTAAGCCCTTACAGATGATGATACATTTTATTTCAAAGAGTTGCATACCTTCAGGACTTGGCATTCATGCCGATACGGGGGCCAGGTGAATGTCCAAAGTAAACAGACAATTGTGCATTATCCCACAACTAAGCTCAGATACAGACCTGGGAATCACAGGGAATAAAATCAAGTCTATACCACCTAGCTCAAGAAGTTTCCTCCCTAGCTTCAGATTAAGTTTTGACATTCACCTTCTCTATGAAGTATTCCCAAGAGAACTAGAATACAAATAAATTAGTTTTGGAGTCATGCTTTAAACCAGACTAGGTAGAGATCTGAGACTTTGCATGAATTAGCAGTCTTCACTGCTATCAAACTCAGATAGCATATTACTAACTTTTACCTCCCCTAATCAGTAATGCTTTTTTCTTCTCCTAGCACATGTAGTGGAAAAGCCATGTGGACACTAGTAATATAAACATTAGCACAATAAAACTGCATCACTGTTAATCAGTCTGAGTATGATAAGGTGCAAGTCCTGTCAAGTCTGGAGCCAGGCATCAATTTTAATCATGATTCATATTTGTTTGTAATTATATATCTTATTAGCACATTATATTTTTGCCATAGCAAAACAGAACCCCAGAGGCATTCTGTCTTCTGAAGCTTTTAAAATAAAAATTTCACAAACTCTCAAGAAGTTGGTGGCAAACGAAAGAGAGAAGCACAAAGACAGAAGTCAGATTTCACTCATAGTTGCTGTTACCTTTACAAACCAAACCAAACCAAATAAAATCAGCTGGGGTCATCACCTTGTGCATCCACTCCACAACTGCACTGAGGGGTTAACTATACTTTCAGATTGTTCCTGTCTCCAGGCTCTTGCAGACAAGAGTCCAGCTCAGGAACAGAGAAGCTGCCTGGGACTATGCTGTTGTATTTTCATAAAGTGCCCTTCATCCTCTATTCTCCCTAAAACCTGCTTTGTGTTAGCATTTTCAAAAAGGAAGAATAATAAATATAATACATTTCTAACTATGAGGTCTTCCACGTAGCTACAGAACTTCCTTGATGTTTCTTGCCAGTTGTTCAAAAGCTAAATTCTGGTGGAAAAATGACACCTTTTTTACCTAGAACTTCACTTTCTTGAGAAAAAGAATTCATGCACTACTCACCTAATACCACTAGAGAGGAACAGAAAATAAAACAGCAAAATAGTGGCAAAATGTCTCCATACACCTTACATTGTTAATATATACAGTAAAAAAAATGACCAGCCTGTAGGTTCCTTCCTTCATCATCTGAACTCGCCATATCAAACATAGCCTCATAAAGACAACCTGGAACTGAACAACCCACCATACTACTTAGCTTAGCTGTTACTCAGCAAGCTATATTCTGAAGACGACTTGGAAAAGAGAATTGATTTTGTAGTTCATAATCACCCTATTTCACTAATACTAATTGAATTGCTAAACTCCATGAAGCAGGAAACAATCAGTGTAATGCTGTGGGACCCTCAAAGTAACACAGAATAAAAAAACCAATGTGGTAATGGCTGTATTTTCAGAATGACTGACAACCCACTAGCAGCTGGGTATTCAATTTCAGTGAAAAATCAGGTCAGAAGCATTCTGAATGTTCCCTAGAGGTAGTAATTCTTAGTATTTCTTTAATAGAATAAATCCTGTTAAACTTTCAGGAACTTTGATAGGAAACTGTCTGTTCAGGCACTACAAATAACCCCCAAATGATAGCTTGCAGATTTAGCTTCCTGTCTGTAGATACTCATGAGAATCTCTGCCTTCTCTCTCATTACGCCAGTGGCGCACAGCTCACGCACAACTTCTGCCTCCCCATGAAATGAGGATGAGGCAATAGGGATGAGAGGCTGCCACACTTTCATCGTAGTGGTGGCTTGTTTCAGAATTCTGAGCTGCTTTGCAGAAATGCTGACTTTTTTCTCCCTTTTATTTCATCTCAAGGGATCTGTCCTCAAGAGCTTGAGCCCACTGTACAACAGTATCTGCAAGTGGTATTCTCCTACAAGTGCAGTACTAACCACCAGTGAACTGTTTTCTGGACAATCTGGTTAAAAGTTTCCATACTGCCTGACTCTCTCTTCCTTTGAGCATCATCCTTACTTTTGGTTAGATCATTTGCGACACCTTTATGCTGCTTCTCTGCAGAGCCCCATAGCTATCCTCAGACAGGCAGCTAGAGGAGAAGGCCTGTTCAAGCTTCTCAGACATTTTTGAACATTTGTGTGTGTGTTTATACAGAGGTTCTGCCTGGTTCCTCTTTTATCTCTGCAACTTTTCACAGCCTTCTATCTTTAAATGCTTGCAGTTTATTCTGTAATCTGCTTTATGACTTGTGTCTCCAACCCCTCTAGTTGGTGTCTAGGATACTAAATACATGTGAAACAGTAACCCCAAATAAGCTGCTGATGAGGGAAGTCAGGGCCCTAGTGTAAGCAATCAATGGAGAGAGTGAAGAAGAAAAACAGCTGTTCCTGCAGGAAGGACCAGAGTAGTTTCTGAGACACGCAGACTGGGCACAGCAGCCTCTGACGCATACCAGTGGCTTGGTGCAAAGCTGAAGAAAATATCATTCCCCAGTTTCCAAGAACAAACATTTTGCTGTAGTTAGTTCAATCACCACAATATTTAGCACTGTTCTTGGAGCTAGATACCTCTTCTAGCAACAAGGAAGCTTTGAGTGACCCACCCACCATTGTTCTGCTAGCCTACCCCTAGCCAAACTAGGGTTCTATCTAAGCCCTCACACTCTTAGCTAAATGTTAGGCTAAACCCTTTGTTTCAGCTTCAGAGAGGATAAGTTTAGTACAGTGCAGCTAGCCTAGTCCTACAGAAGGAAACATGAGCTGAAGTTCTCAGTTCTCACTGGATTATAAGTATTCCTGGAGAGGGTGACTACCCTGAACTTTGTAGTTGTTATCTAGCCTGTATTCTTCCTGCAGCTCTGGCTGTTGCCTTCCATCATTAATATTATCAACAATCCTCATGCATGCTCTGTGTAAATATTCACAGAAGCAGGGAAGGATAGAAAAATGCTACCTACAGTTATCACAGACACACGTAACAACAACAGTACCCAGAGGAGATGGAGAGAATCTCTTGCAGAGGTTAAAATTACAGGCTGGCAACTGTGAGAGTGCTCTTAAAACTGTGAAAAAGAAGGCAGAATTCAGCAGACAAACACCTTCATGTAAGCCCACTCAGCAAGCCATTTTGGTCAATATATTAAGAACTCCACTTTTACATTTACTTGTAAATTTATGTGTAACCTTGTTTTATATACTGTACTAAAAACTCAACTTGAACTATACAGTAGACCAGAACTTTTGCCTCAACTATACATATACTACAATGTTGACATAATTTTATTTATTTTGATAGTCCCATTATATTCCTTTCCTACACTCTCACGTTCCAATGTGCTGTAGGGTCTTTTTTATTGACTATGGCTATTCACCCTATAAAATTTCCGGTAGGATAACTGGAATTTTTGGCAGGTGGTAAAGCGTGGGAGGCAGTTTGGAACTGTACGGTAAGTGCATTAGCTGAATGTTTGTGCTAGAGGATCAGCAATAAAACCACTGACATTAATAATGGAAATGTCATCTTTAAGTTTCAGAGCTAAATAACCAAGAGATGAATTGGGTAGTTCACCCCTATGCAAACTTTTCTTTCAGCCTGTAAAAACACAGTGATCACTGCATTAGTGATACTCAAGTCATGTTTTCAGGGTTTTCACAGCAAAACAAAAGGTCAGACACATAATTTTTTAAATCATTCTAGACCATAATTTGTCCATATATTCCATTACAGCACCATCACAAATTACTGTGGGCCATGGGTAATATGTGTTCATCAAGACTACACTCTACCTGCTAACAGGTCTGCATCAATGAAAAATGGACTGGGTCCTCATTTACTGAGATCTTAACAGCAGATAAACCTGCTTGAATTAATTAGCCCCTAGGGAATGATGAGGATTTGATTCTATAAGTCTCAGTGATTTTCCTTTGGGAACTTTCACCTCTACTGATTGACTTCACTATGCAGCTGATTCACAAGTCTCAACTATGCCTTTCTGAACTAAGCAGCTTTTCTGCAAGACCGAAGAAAATGTAAAGAATGTACTGGCCCTTTATTATAGGCCAAACTTAAACAACAGAGCATCTTTAAGCCAAAGCCTAAAGCAAAGAGGAGCCATTTTAGCCAAGTTTTTTTCCCCAGCCACGTTTTTAGGGATCTTCCTCTTCCAACTCTATGAAACTCAGCCTTTGCTCCCTTCTGTTTAGTCTTTTTAATCCCAGGAGGAATAAATTCCCTGCACAGCTGAATCCAGACTGTTACCTAGGAACCACTACATGCAGGGTAGGCAGCTGTGTTTCTTTTTCTTGCTGAGAAAGTTTTTTCCCTGCCAGTTCCTGAGAAAGATGAAAGCATCCCAGCACGCCCACCCCCACTTTCCTGGTCTTCGGCACTGGCACTCACCTGTGGAATTTGTCCCTGGCTCACAGGATGCAGCACTGTGAAGGCTGTTCTGGAATCCGTTCAGTTGCCTTTCAGTGGAGGTCACCCTAACAGGTAAAAGCATCAAATTAGACAGAGATAAGAAGGGATATACCAAGGAAGAACAAAAGTCTCAAACAAAAAACTGAGAATTCTCCTAGTTTACATAATCTCACTGGGATTGTAGCTATGAAGCTGTGCCTGAACATGGTATGAAAAAGGCAGCGACAGCAACTGACCCCAAAAAGGCAGAGCAAGACAGATGAACACTCAAGCCACCAGCAAGACTTTGATGTGCCTAAACCACTTAATTGTCCCATGTGCCTTGGAAGCTGATTCTGGAGGATAAAGGAGATAGTAAATGGTATTGGACCACCAAAGCACCACTCAACCAGTAATGCTGTGGTCACCTTATTCCAGTGATTTGAAGTAAAATGATTAAGCAACCTTAGAACAGAAATGCACATGCTGGCAAAAGCATGCTACATTCAAAAGTTAAGTCCTTGCATCTTGTCTCAGCAGAGACAGCTCCTTTAGGCAAGATTTCTCACTTGTCTTGGAAACTGAGACCCACAGGATGCATTTAATCTCCAGTAGTCCAGTACCAGTCCTCAAGTAGATACTTTATGCAAATCCTCCTGCATTTATCTCAGCATTTGAGTTACAGCAAAACTATATTCTGTGGAGTACAACTGCACTTCCTTTAACTGATACAAAGATTCATTACCAAACTGAGACCACGCCCTCCTACATAAAAAACAGGTCTACTCACAAGGCGAGGTCAAGCTATACAGCTGCAATGATCTATTCTGTCCTTAAAATCTATACAATTGATCCATCTGTTCCTGGTTTGTCCTCTCCTCCCTTATCCCTCCTTGCCTTTCTTCCTTCCTGCCCAACTCTATTCTGATCACTCCAGACCTCTGCGTGTACACTCCTGTCTCTCTGCCAGAGTCCTTCTCCTTCACTCATTCAGCTTTGCAGTGTTACACAGTTACTGTGAGCTCTTCCCCAGAAGAGCACTATAATCTCCACTCCCCATGTGATGCCCTGATGACTAACAGATCCAGGCACATGTGTGCAGTTTCTACAGTTTTGTCTGAAACCTTTTGCTTTCAGATTTCAAAGTCAGCAAGTTGCCAGTAATCCAGGTGCTCCTGGCAGCTAAAAGGCCAGTGAGGGACTCCTGTGTTTTATCTCAGTTGGATTTTAGTAAAATAAATTGGAGTCCATACAGGAAGGGAGAGGGATGCAGATATGACATTTGCAAAACACACCCCCTTACTTCAGTCAGCCATAATTTGAAATGCTGTTGTCAAATGAGGTGCCTGTTTCTATGTTTATTGTCTCTTGGAGAGAATTTTGGATCTGTACTTATGGTTTCTTTTGCTGTTGATACTACGTGGTCCTTCTGGGAGCTGAGAATCCAGATGGATCTTTATGCTTCTTACATAGAGATTCCATGCTCATAATTAGCTTGTCCACTTCGTTAACGCAGCACAATTGACAACCAAATTCAGCTCACCCTTCTGTAGGTAGAATGCAAGACTAGTAGTTGAAAATGTCATCAAGAATGCCAGCAAGTACAACAGCAACAAAAAAACAAACAAAACAAAACAAAACAAAAAAAGGCAGGGAACAGTCACACTTCTACCTTAAAGTGTGGTGTATGTTTAGAGAATCTCTTTCTCTCTACAGACTTGCCCTTCTTCTTTTCTGCCTCCCCACAGTGTACCTTCATTCTTGCAGTTTCAACTGTCACCTCCACACAGCTAATTCTCAGATCTGTTTCTGGGTCATTAATCTCCCACCATGCTAAGCTCATTCCTCAAGTTCTCTCTGCTGTCCTGATGGAAGCTCCAGTGCCACAACATATTCACTGCTTAAACTGAGTTAATCCCTTTCCACTTTCTTCCTCCTTGGGTTGGCTGAAACCCTACGGCGTTTCTCAGTTTCCTGCTTTTAATGTCTGTGTTGTTTTTGCTTCCACTTCTCCAATGCAATCCATTGTTACGTTCTCCATTTCTTCTTCTTCTTCAATACTAACAAAAACACTGTCCCCACTGTCCCCTCCACTTAAATACCTGTCATTGCCCTTTTCTATCTCTTACACAGCTAACCCCTCCTTGAAACTGATACTGACTTCCTTCATTTAGGCACTAAACCAGCCCTAAGCTGCCCAGCCTTGGACTGCAAATTTGGAGAATGCTCTTGTTCCACAGGTGACAAAGAAATACTTTCTTGACTAAATTTTGAACACCTTTGTTTTAACAACCTATTCCTGGGATGCTATGAATGCATCTAATGGTCCAGGGGGGACAGAACTGACCCTAACAAATTCACATCACAAAAAGCCCAGGTTTGACAAGAGGACAGCAACAGATGTGAAGACCCAGAGCCAGGGAGGCTTGTTCCTCTTTGTTGCTCTTGGACAGGGTATCTCCGCATGTGTATCTGTGTGTATGATCTGAGGCTAGCCAAGGGCTAAGAGCTACAGGCCTAGTGAGCCCAGCTGTGTCAGGGTGTTAAATCAAGGCATGTCTCTCAGATGCACTGCTTTTCCTGCCAAAAATGTCTAAGGGTCAGGCAGCTTGATTAACCCACATGCTCAGGAGCTAAAAAAACAAGCGTGCCGCAGTACAGCAGTAGCAAAAAAGTGAAAGGAGTTCCAGTAACAGTTACATGCTTGCTCTCCTGCTGCCTGTCCTCTTTTCAGTGGGCACTCAGTCTGTACGTGTGATGCACCCAGGACACTTAAGACACTTCATGCATGCCTATGAATAAGCACGCGTGGGCAAGACAGGATACAAACCAGAACCATAGTGTTTTACAGGGCTCGCTCTGTGGCCATCATTCTACTTTTGGCACATTTGCCAGGCTTGGCCAGCCTGTCCTAGAACAGCTGGCTACTGCCGTATCCAATTGCAGTCAGGACTCCACCCCGCCATGGGATGGATTTCCTGAACCCTGGAGAAATGCATCACCTCTACTCTATTTCTGTACTAGTTACAATAGAGCAGAACTTTGGCTCTTCTGCTGCTGGTAAATATACAAAAGAAGAACAAGGTAGAAAGATTTTGTGCTGTGGTGTTGGGACTTGAAGGGAATATTTGTTTCAAAACGCTCCCTGAATAGAGTTGTTGGGAATGACATTTACAGAGAAGTTCAGTACAAGAAATTACGCCATGTTGATCAACATCCCCAATAGTTTGTGATGTCCCAGTCTATCGATGGTAAACTCAGTGATCTTCTTGGGCTCTGTCTCTCCCTGATAACTTCTTGAACTATATGCTCCTTTTCCCTACCTGGCATTTCCTCTCTTTATATACAGTGGTCTAACATTGGCAGCTGAATTTTTCTGAGATCTCTTCTCTGACTGATAGTTCTGTTCACAGGCTGTTCAAGGCCTTGCTCTACTTGATGTTGTCATAGTTAGAAAGCAGGTTTCTGAAAAGTTACTATAGGAATGATAGTGCAGAAATTTGTATTTATTGTGACTTTGTCATTCCTAAAAGCAGAAAGATCTTCTGTCTACCACCTGTACCAGTTCACTCTGGGTTCTGACAGTTGAGCTAATATATTTTTCTACTTTGCATGCTGTCATCTGTAACGTGAAGATTTGATACACCAAATGCTGCTTCCAGGGACATCTGCTTCATTCCACAGCTTACAAATACTATATCTGTGATCTCTGTCTCAAAATGTTGCTCTCAGCTATCAGCAGGTCTCTTCATGGTTCACAGACCTGCCAATAGCAGTGGCAACATGAGCAGTGGAAAGGACCCGGTCTGACTCTTGGAAAGAAAGAAGAGCGTGTTGTGTTAGCTGTTCAAAAACTATCTTTCTACTTGTGATATGAGCACATTTAATCAAAAATATGGAGCCCCATGAGACCATTTAATGGGGCTACATTTCAGCATAGAGCTACATATTAAACCATTTCTCCCAGTTAGTCTGTTTCCACACCTTAATATGGGCCCCRGTTTTCCACTCTGTTAGCTTAAGCAAGGAGTCTGCTTTGGACACAATCCATTATAAAGTCAACCTACCACCTTTTACAAGTTGAGAGACTGAGAAAACAAGAGAGGCCAGGAACTGAAAAGACAAGACTGAATTGTCTGGCTGTTCCATTACTTTTTTCCTTTATGTTTTAACCAGGGAAGTGTCCAAGTTACTAGATAGTTTTTGAATTAGTCAGTAAAGTTCATCTTTAGCATCTCATTCTGTTYGTAGTTGAGTTTTCTGCTTCTTATTCTTTTCTTCCTCTTCTGGAAGCCACGTGTGCTGGCTGGGAGAGAATTGATAACGCATGCAAGGAAGAGATAGGTCAAAGAGACAACATTGATTTTAGTTTGTCTTCACAGTCCAGTCTCTGGAGAAATTCTACAAACAACTTCAAAAAGATGATCTTTATTAAGATGTTAAACAAAAGCCAAGGAGTACAAGAGCACACAGAGAAATAAGGTCTGGCTTACTGAAATATATGAAAAAAAAAAAAAGAGAGACATGAGAGCTTTAACAATAGAATGGGATTAGTTTCAGTGAGTCTTGTGGAAATAATATATAGCACTGAGATCTTCTTTGAGGAGAGAGAGCAGGAAAACAGCCAACAAGTATTAGGGGGGTGAGAGTGGGCAGCAAATCAAAAATGACCTGACAGAGAAATGAAGCAGCCAAAAAGCCAAAATTAGATTAGATGTTATGGAGAGGGATATTTACCATGTCATAACCTAAGGATATGGTAGTCCCACACTGGAAAAGTACAATTCTGAGTGCCACAATGCAAGCACTCTGACAAACTGAAGAAAATACAGTAAATTCAAGACAATTAAGGACTTGGCAGGTGGAACTACTATCTGAGGTTAACAAAATCTCAACAAGTCTAAGCAACGTTAGGAATCTCCAAGAAGTAGAAAGATACTCAAAAGATGGAAAGTATTTGCAAGGGAAAGTGTTTAGGGTTCAGGAAGGAGCAACAAGGTACAACAGGATGAAACAAAGGAAAAATTCAGATTGCACATCAGGAGAAACTTTCTGATAATAAAGTTGTCTAGATTTCTTAAATAGTCTTCTATAGCACATGGTGGAGTTTCTGCCACTGGAGTTTTTTGAAAGCAGACTACACACAGTGTCCGAGAATACTTTGTACAGAATAACCAGGGACTGTAAAGAACAGGCTGGAGCATGGAATACATCTTTTTCTTCTCTAATCTATACTCCTTTGACACAGAGGTTTCTCTCCATTCACTCTTCTCTGTCAATGCATCTCTGGTCTTCTCCTGACAACAATGAATGGATTAAATTAGACTAAGACATAGCAGTTTTTAAACGATCAGCTCTCAGTATGCTGGAGATATATAGCTGGGCACTGCTGTTTTCCATGTAAGTGAAAAAATGTTACTGCAATATCCCATGAATGGCAAGAATGGGTTTGGAGCCTCATGCTAGAGACTGAAAGGCAACTTGGAAAGTATTTCCGGAGTGGCTCCTTGCAGCCTTCAATACTTGGATTAGTTTTCTGAAATTCTGAAGGAATCTTTTGCTTTTTTTCCCCCTTCTGTGCATTTTTGATGCTGAACTTTTTCCGGTTTTCCCACACTCCTGCCTGTCACAGAGCAGAAACCACAAAAATGCAGCAAAGTAAAGTCTGTCCAAGGAGCTGCAATTCCATCTCACAAGGATAAACATTTCCTCTGCCAAGAAGTGAGCACAGCACACCGGCATCTTCAAATACACATCCCTGCTGCCCAGCAGAGAAACCCACTGACATAGCCTGTCACCTGTACTAACATGAGCTACCCATCATAAAAGAAATCAGATAGCAAACCCACCAGCATATACCTGCCAGACCTGATGCTCACATCTGCATTTGCTGAGTTGACAAAGTTTACTAATATCTTGTTTTCTTTTTAAATAGTTTGGGGGGATTAATTCAGTGTGCTGTCTCTTAAGATAGCAAGAGTACAGGCAGGAAATACACAAGCTTCCCAAAGCAGTTCTGTCCAATCTGCTTAAATACGCCTTGCAGTTCCAGATTTGATCCACACACATTGACAGTGTCCTAGCATCTTCATAAGGTGTCTTTCATCAGTAATTTTTCACTAAAACTTCTCTCTTTAAACAGGAAGGGAACACAGAATCAGGAAGCCTCACAGGAACCTGCTCTGAAAGCTTTACAACTCTTCTGGCTGTAGAGTAAGTATAAGGGAGGAAGTTATGAATGCAATTTTTGCCCTTCAGTATTCAGGGATGAAACAAGTCTGAGGATACATGAGGAAAACCTGATGAAGGATTTAGCCTAAAGCAGTTCTGTCATTTAAGAGGAGATAAACAGAGAGCTGAGGAAGCTACCAAGAAAGGTAAAGGGTAAGAAGAAAACCCAGAAGTCTTGCCCACATTCTCTCATAATGCACAAAAGAGAAGACACACCAAGAAATGGAAAGGAAGGAAACTTACAATTAGTAAGCAACATTTCATGGTGAATTTTTTTTAAAGATAACATACACCAAATCCATCTATGTTAGAATGGCAAGTACTATATAACTAAAAGCTTAGTAAAAGTTAAAAGGAGGATTTCTACAGATAATGAGGAAAACTATCGTTACGTTAGGCACAATATAAACACTTTAAATGAAATAAACACTTGTGCTTGTAGGCATAAGTCAATCATTGCGTGTTAAATTTATGGGGAAACTTGGCTCAAGAGCAGATTAGCTTGTTAAGGTTATTGGTGGTTTTTTTTTTTTGGGAGCCTCTTCTGACCCACCAGATTCTAGCCCCCATCAAAGATTAAACATGGAGGGAGTGATGCAAGTGCCTAAACATAGACGTCTAGTACCATACCTAGTACTCTCAAGTTATTTGAGACATCTGCATGGGACTGGCAGATACAACACAAGATCTACAGAAGACTTGTGCTCATCTGGAGCAGCAGCTGGAGGTCAGGTGGGACAGCCCTGGGCATCTAAAATGTCACTAGCAACCTGTATTTAGGTAACCGAATCCCACCCTGGATCAGATATTTCTCTGATTCAATCTAGCAGCTCATATGTCCTTATGTTTGTATGATGTTASAGCCTTACCTACCTTACCATTGTGAAACATGAAACTGCAACATAGTGCACACCTATTTCAGTACACACAGCTCAGGTTATTCTTAGATTTATCTTGGACACCATAGCCAAAAAGATCTATGCCAGAGTCACACGTAGACAGGTTCTTCTCCAATATTCCTCTCAGGGGAACCAGTGCCAACTCCCTGTTGTGGATGGGAAGAGATAAAACTTACTTGGAAATCCTCTGGGCTGCAGCCTTTCTGACCATTGCCTGCCTGTGGTTTGCTGGAGGCTTTGGAACCAGCTGAGAAGGCGTACTCTGGGATGGCATCACTTTGTGCAAACTGGCTGCCTTCTGGATACTAGAAGTGGCACTCGATGTCTTACGAGCATCAGAGCCAGCTGGCATAGATACATGGCTGGTGCTGGATTGTGAGTAGTTGGCAAAGAGAGCCTGGTAAAAAAAAAAAAGAAAACAAAAATACCATAGTAATTGGTGATCACCTCTCTGAATATTGCTGAGAGAGCTGATGGAGGTGGGTGACATTTTTGTGAGGGATAATATCTACCTGGTGAAGGCAACCCCAGGGGTCCAGGGACAGTCCCACACATAAAAAGAAGAGTTAAGTGGTCAAGTCAGTGAAGTAGTTTTTAGAGCTGAACTTTATACCCTTGGCAGCTGGGACTAGCTTCTAGGAAGGCAGACAAGCTCATTACTGCCACCGAATGATACTATTCTGGATTAAAAAACAAGAGGTCCTGTCCTCAATCTAATCTTGCAGTGGGCTCCCATCCACAAAGAAGTAAAGCTTTTATTGCTTTGACTGACTTTCTGCATTTATCTTGCTAAATTATTCTTTGTGTGGGAGGTGGGATTGAGACAGTTCTAGAAAAGAAAAAGGTTATGGGGAAGATGTTACAATGCCAGATGATCAGCCTAACCCTGTAGGTGCTTGGAATAACAGAAAGGCTGTAGGGTACCTTCTCTGAAAAAGGGACTTCGGGTCAGCAGCCGGCAAAAGGGAAATCCCCAGTAATACCAGGGAACAGAAAATATTTCTACTCCTATAGCAGGTGGGAGAGTATGTTGGAGATTTGTCACAGGGAACAAAATCTGCAGGTTATGAGACACTGGAGAACTGAGCAGTGGACTGGCAAAGTAGGGAGTGGGGAATGGTTCCCTATGGAAGCTCTGTAAACTGCTCAACTCTTTTCAGAAAGGAGCAACCTGCTGGGAGTTCTGTCTTGTCTTTCCTCGAAGTTAGTCAGCTTCCCAGGGCAAAGAGGCAATACCGTAACCGTGTAGTTCAGCAGCTAGAGGTCAGTGATAGGAGATGAGGGGAATAGCTGAGCACTTGCCAGTCACCTCAGTGTGACCCTGGGAGCAGTGCTCTTCACTGCATTTGTCCTCAGTTTCTTCTCTGGTGAAGAACACACAAAGCCACAGCGAGTGGGCTCCAGGCTCCAGAGAAAACCACAGTCTGAGGGCTGGCTGAGTCTCAGCACACAGACAGGAAAAGCCCCTCTCCCCCGCAATTCTCTGGCAAATGGCAGGGCAGTGGTGTGTGGGAAGGCGTTTCTGACAGGCAGAGCTCTAGGGAGAAAAGGAAGTGCAGGAGCCAAAACAGGCCTGTTTCCTAACTAGAGCTCACTGACAAGATGCCCTTGAGCTCCCAAGCCTTCTTAACCTCTCCCTTCCCTGAAGCTCTACCTTGATCGCAGCTTTCAGATTTTTAGTAAGTAGCTGGTACAAGTGCAGAAGTCTGGAAAATAGCAGTCACACCCCACCTCCCCCCAGCAAAACAAACTAAAATSGAACTTGGTTTCATCTCTTGCATCTTGGAGTCTGACACATCATGGGGTTGGGATGGAGAGCCTCAAGTCACTGCACCCCCTTCTTATTCAGGGGTGACATTTCATTGTGCTCTGTGTGATATTATGCGTATTTCCTGTAAGTTCTTCTTCTTGTTACTAAAATCACTAAGATCCTGGAGTCCACAAAGCATACAGTCTTAATCCCCTTCCCTGTGCTAACATGGATTTGGCAAGGAGGTCCATGACTCTGAAGAAACAGCAAGCACGGATGCTCTAACAAAGTCTGATCAGCAAAAGCTGGGCTGAGACCTGCCTAAAGAAAGGTCATGGATGTTTTTCTTGGGGGTAACGGACTTCCAAAAACGCCTTTGTCTTCATGCTGTGCTGAGATTCTGGCTGCTTTCCAGGCAAGGATGGGGAGACTGGAAGTTGACACGGACCATGGCTTCTGGATTCAGCTACAAAGCATACTGCCCTGCTGTGAACTCCATGGGGACAGGACAGGAAACCAGGAGAAGCTACTGTGCAAATAAAGAGGGCAGCTGGGGAGAGCAGAGCCTGACCACACAAAGGAAGGGTTGGGAAGACACTTCAGCACATCCAAAAAGTAGGAGACAGACCTCATCGCTCAGGATTCTGAAGGCTCAGGGTCTAGGGAGAGCAGAAGCCTAGACAAACCCTGACAGAGGCAGTCCTGAAGCAGGTAGCACCCTACAACTATTGCTGCTGCAAGTAAAAAACTTTGGCAGATTTAACTTGATGTTGAGGAGACATTTGCTTCCCTGACGAGTTCTTATGGCTACAAATCTGAAAAATACTTAGAACACTATGAGACTTTTTAGCTAAAAGTCATCTAAAGCATTAGTGAGTTAATTCTCTTGCATAATTCTCTGGGGAGGTAGGACAGCATTAACCCTGTCTTGCACATGAAGAATGTTAGCACTGACAGAGAAAGTGATTTTCCCTAAGCCACAGACTGAAGCAATATGAAAAGCTAGGTTGAGAGCTCACAGAAGATCCTGACTCCCAATCCCGTATTTGCCTCATTAGATCACACCTCTCCTTGCTTCCACATCTACACATGAACACCATACACAAAGTGTTATCTGTACAAAAATAGTAGTTTTTAATTAGAAAATCTCAACATGTACAGCTTGTCGGTAAGGACGATGCACATCTAAGAGTATTAGCCAGTAGCAGCTGAGCTCCGGCTACTCATGATTAAAAGCAGGGAGGTACTGTAGTACTTTGAAGAAAAGCGGATATATTAATGATCTTCAAAAACAGAAAGAATGTTCCTGGCACTTACCATCCCTGTATCTAACACCCATCTCTAGCAGAGTAACGGAACAAATGTTGCAAGCAAAAACATGTTCATTCTGTGACCCGAGGAGGTAATGAAGCTCATTTCCTGTGAATCTGTCTTGGGGCTGAATCTTACAGTATCTAATATAAAGCATGCCCCAAATTATGCCCCCCTTCATAGGTTTGGGGCATTCTTGTGTTGATTTTCTGCTGTCTATTTAGGAGTGGCCTCATGCTGCAGCCTTTGCCTTAATGGGAACAGTAGTCGAATCCCCTTTCCAGATATATAGCTCTTTATTTTCATGAAATTTATATGAAACGTAGCTTTGAGATTTCTGTCCCATAGTCATTCAGTTTAAATTGGATCAGCAAGTCTGAAAATGATGAGAGATTCAGCAGTGTATGAGAACTGACAGACAGATGCACACACACATGTATTGCATAAAGATCTGTGCAGCTAGTTCCAAATCACTAGCACTGGAAACTGAGATGTTTATAAGCAATAAACAATGACGAGGATTTAAGTTAAAAAAAGAAAAAAAAAAACAAACCCAACAAAATAAAACCCACCACTTTTAGAAAAGCAACTGCATTTCAGATGACATTGCAAAAATACAGATAATTAAAAGGCTTGGAAGACCKTTAGAGTCATATAAATTGTTTAGTGGAGATTCTTTTGAACACATATTAATGCATTCAGTTAAATCAGTTTGGACGCAACAATCAGTTGAGTTGAAAATTCACAAAGTGGCAATAAAGAACAGGCGCAAAATGTACTATTAACTGCCATAGTGTTAAACTGCAGTAAGAGGAGCATCTTGGGGTCATCAAGAAATTTAAAGAAAAGCAGCAAATTCATGGTATGCACAGACTGTCCTGAAGCATGTCTTCCTTGGTAAATTCTTCAGAACAAGACTAARATATACTAAAATAAGTTGACTTGATGCCTTCTCCTTTGTCTCTCTTTTGGTACTGGGAGCTCTCTGGGGCAAGGATTGGGCTATATCATTGTATTGGAAAGATACTTAATACATCTGAGCGTTACAATAATTCTAATAATAGTGACAGGATCAGAAACATGGGGACAAAATTTCAGCTGGTATAAATCAGCACAGACTACTGCTTTCAGAACAGTTGTTCTGCTTTACTTAGACTGAGACTTTGACTCATCAGTATCACAAGACTCAAATAGGAAAAATGGCAGTTAGCACATTTAGTGGGAAAACAATCTGAAGGAGAAAGCTGCAAAACAAGAATGAACAAGAGACTGAAGGGGAAGAGAGACTGCAAATCTGACAGCAGTCCAACATATAATAGTTTAGAAAACAGTTTAATGATGTTTAAGGCTGCATTCAAAGAGGCCCTGTGTCCTCGGGCAGGAATAATGTAGTTCTAGGAATACTAGGAATATTATTCTGAATACTCAACATTCCCAGTCAGATCTAAATAAACTGTAGGGAATTCACAAGAGAGTCACATATATTAAAAGAAAAAAATTTGCTGAACTTTGTAAAATGAAGAATATTGCAGAGAACATACTATTTTAAAATGATTGAGAGAATTATTTAAGATTTACTTAGCCCAATGTTTTATAGCATAAAATCTACTTAAACTTCTGATTGAAAATGTGATCATAACTGACCACACAACTCATTAACATGATTTATGTCTTGTTTAACATGAGCTTTTTTGATATAAGCAGGACGGATGGGGATCATTCCACTATATGACTGTACTTCTCTTGTTTTAATTTAGGTTTTTTCCCATGAGAAATGTTTGGCATAAAATTCTAAACCCAGTAGATGCTAGGCTAAGCAGACAGAACATAGCCACACAGAGAAGGAGGAACCTCCCTAACAGCTAATGGCATCTCTCCAGTACAGGAAACAATTAGAGAATAAACAATGATGGTATATTAACTGCCTTGCCAACTGCAGCAGTGATACTAACATCTAGGTCACAACGTGTCACATGAAGTCTCCTTTAAACTTTAAAAATACTGCTATAAGCTTTTTTTCTTGTCTTTTGGTTTGATTTTGTAATTCTTGTTTCTTGATTTTGTTGATACCAGATTTAAGCTTCTGGTCTCCACTTTCAAACTCTGCGCCTTTCTATTTTTTTTTCTCTTTTCTCAGGCTCTGTATTGTCTCTGTTCCTGGGCCCTATCACTGCATCCATTTGTTTGTTAGATTCTCATCCAGTCAGTTTGGTGTTTTTCTTTTTGTCCAGGGAATGAAGCACCTATTCTGGCATCAAAGATCTATTTCCACCATACTACACTGCGTGAACTAACTTCCACATACAATGAGTGAAAATTGTTGGTTATTATTCTTCTTCCTCCACCTACACAGTATTTGCTGCTCTGCAAATTGTTAAATGCCTTGAGGAGAAATCATCATTCTTAAGTGTCTGGAAAGTGCTCAACCAAGAGTGGGTGCTGCCACAAAGAAGCACACAATAAGCCTTCATGATAAGATACATCCACTGCATGGCAGATGGGGGTATTCCTATTACACAAATACTTGACTAGGAACTTCCATGCTTTCCAACGCATCCATTTCATCTCCAACATATTGAACTGGTTAATGTACAGGCAGAAGCATTTGCCTGTGTTATTAATCATGGTGCTTCTGTTTCTTGTTCACATGCTATCCATATACATATGACTAGTCCATTTGTCACAGAGAGAAGGAAAGACTGGCATCTAGTCATGTTGTATGGTAATGCCATACTCAGGGTGTGCCTTGAGATATATTAATAAATGCACTTCAGCTACTGACAAATGACTAACCTGCCTTCCAACCATAACAAGAACATAAACAATCAGATGAAACAGGCTTGGAGATATCCTGCATGCATTCCCCAAAGTAGAGAGATCATGACACTCTTTCAAATGATAGGCCTTCCGTTTTGGGGGATATATTTCTTCTGTTGAGAGGAGGCTGAGGAACTTGAATGTAGCAGGCAAGACAACAAAGGATGGAGTAGATCTCAATATGTGGGAAGGAACAGAAGGGAAAGAGCAGGGAATGGGAGATAGGTGGCTTAGGTGACACTGACTAGGAAATGTGGTAAAGCCATGCAGGCTAGGATAAGCTACATCAACTGTGGGGAAAAAGAGAGGACAAATGATGGCCAGCAGGAAAAGGTGGGATGGAAGTCAAAGCAGTGTGAGTGGGAAGGAGATGTAGGGCAGGGAGTGTGTAAGCAGCAGAAAAGAGAAGGCAGTTCTTGGAAAGGCCAAGTCAAAGGACTAAAGTCTGAGAAGCTAAGTAGTAGAAGGAAGAGGTCAGTGACAGGAAACTAGAGAGGGAACAGGGGATAGACAGATGAAGATGAGGGTAGTGCAGTGACTGCGAGGGGCATCAGAGGATCAGTGCAACTGTGACTGGAAGGGGAGGTCTGGCTGGCTCCATACAACATCTAGCGGGAGAGGAAGCATCCAAGAGACAATCATTTTATTAAGATGTCGTTTTCACTACAGAAAGTCTGAAAGCCCCCATGTTCAGCAAATACCTTTCTTCATTAATGGCAACTTCAGTGCAGCCTGAGCCCTGCGGCATGGCAATGGCCTCAATACTGCAACTCCAAACTGCTTGGCTCAGAAGGAGAAGGGAGGGAGAGAAAGGAAGGGGACGTTGTGAGGGTGAGAGGAGGTTTAACAAAGAATCATTTTAACAGAAACTCCTGAGTAATGGCTCTGCCCCAGGCCAAGAATAACATCAGCTCAATGTCAGCAATTAGAAGAGGGCTCAGCCAGGCCCCATGGCCAGCTCCAGCCTCCTCACAGGCACAAGCCAGCTTACAGCCCTTTCCTGAGCTCATGAGCAGCCACAGCTGCCCACCCAGAGCCCCTTGGATGGAGATGAAAGGAAGACCYCCTGCTCAGAGGGGGAGCAAGAAGACTGTAGCTGAGGGAATTTGGGGATGGAAACTGCATGCCTAAGTGAGGGCCTTGAAAGGAGGAGTGCAAGGAGCAAAGGCAGAAGGGCCTCTCCTTCAAGATGCTCCCAGAAAAGGATGAGGGCAATTTGCCTATAACCTATTCTCAAGGACCCTGACTAGTGACTCATCTGCTTCACAGGAGGGAGAGTGGGTGTTCAGACCTCCACATGTTAGCTCTGTTCATGGTTTTGCTGGAGTCCAATCCTGCAGACTGCCCAGCAAATAACTCCTTCCTAATGGGGACTGATCTCTTTTGAGTGAAGGTTTGTTCACCCGAAGACTTCCTTCCCTTTAGCAGGAAAGCCTTTTGGACATCGCTCAGAATAAAGAACACACCTCTCTCTCCATAATAACAAAGCAAGGTTAACGAGTGCACTAACGAACACATTGAAACCTTAGAATATTCCCCAGGCAGGATGGAAATGCTGTTCCAGACACAGTGGTCCACCCTTGGCATCTAGGTGTCATCCAGAACATCAGTAATACAAACCCTTTTTCATATTTCCTCTAGCTCTTGGACACTTAACCCATCTTTTCTCCTTGCAGTTGTAACAAAGGAGCCACGTATCCATCAAACAGTTCCATGTAAAGCAGTGAAAAGAGATCTTAAATGTAGTAATAACAAAATGTGTAGGAGGCCTGGAGAAGATTTTCAGGGTTGCAGAGAAAACTTGCATCTGCCATCAGGGTCAGTGGCCATGTCTCCTGCACACTGCAGGCTCTTAAAAGACATTAACACATTTCTTCAAAAGAATGAAGATTCTCCTAAATAATTTTTGAGTCCCCTTAACATACTGCTCTTTTGATAACTGCATCGTATCAGATGACATCCAGGAGGAGGAGAATTTAGTCAAGATGAAGCCTTGATGGGGTCTGTCTGCCACAGAGGACACAGTTGTCAACACAATTTCAAGACCCTATGTTTAGAAACAATGAAATACAACAGTGACCCAGCTTGAAGGACTACCCAAGGAGAACTCAAGTCAAAGCAGGAACATATACAGCAGTGACGAGATTAAGTGACAAAGAACTGTGGAGACTGTAGACAGTTCTAAGGCTGTCTGAGGCACTGTAAGGGGATGCCCTGAACTGGTGCAGAAAAGCAAGCAGCAGCATGCCAGTAGCCAAATGGAGGAAGATGCCAATGCAGTGGAAGAAGCCATGGGGAACTACAGGATCAAAATGCTATCAAAATCACAGCAGGTAATATTAGTTTTGTTGCAACCCACTTGAAGAGCTACTTCCTTCACAAAAGCTGTGCCATATGTACTGGCTCTGTGTGGGTTCTGCACATCTAAGACTCAGTCAGCACTGCTACATCCCAGGCAGGATTTTTTCTTAGTTACCTGGTGCCGGGCTTGGCTTTGCTCCAACAGCTGTCGTGACTGAAGTTTCTGCTGTTGAAGTTGCTGCACAGCAAAATGGAGCTGATAGTTGGGATGTGCCAGCGGACTCCGTGTCACCTTGTAGACACTGTTCTCCATCTCTCCTTCCCAGGCAAAATGATGATTCTCTGGAGCCCTGAGAAAAGAAGAGCCATCACGCTTTCACCACTCTGCATATAAGGACTCCTGCTTACAAGGCACTGCTGCTTCCTAAAAATCYCTTAATACTTAGCCAGCTATGAATTTGTATTAAGTGGCTCCAGCAAGCACAACACCTGCTAGAGGTGCCATGTGCCAACTGCCGTCTTGCTAAGAAGTTTCTTGAATTCCAGGCTGAGACTATATTATTAGCCTTAACACCATGCTTGAGCAGAACAAAGGAAAAGAGAAGAAAAACTCTAAACTGGAGCATGTCTGTGGCTGATTAGCATTGAAGAGAGGCAGAGTTGCAGCAGGAAAAGAGCTAAGGATTCCCATCACTAATGAGATAATTACTTATTTGGATTTGTAAAGATTTTGTTAATACACTAACACAAGGCTTACATCAAGCACACACATGCTGCAGTGAGAGTGGAATAGAAGACAGACATGCAGTACAATATCCACAGAGAGGATAAAGGACTGGTAGGGTGAGGTTGCAACTAGGGCACATATTGACTCCATACAGTTACAATCCAAAAGACCTGAGGGGACTGAAGATAGGCTCATTTCTTTCATCATCAGAGTAATGCAAGCCTTTCCCAGAAGAGAAAAGGCCTCCTGCAAAGAGGCAGCAGCTCTTACAACCCAGGCTTATACGGTGGGAGTTCAGCTGTGGCCTGCAACTTGATAAGTACCAACAGGAGCTCACTGGCTTGCTTTGAAGTTTGTAAGCCTCGGCGAGAAGGCAGCACCAACACACTTCTACACAAGGCCGAGGGGCTTTGCAGAGAGCAGGTGGCAGACTGACAGGACCACAAGGTGTCCTGGAGAGGCTACAATGGCCCAGCAACTCACACATCCTGTGCTCACAAGACAGGATGCCATATGACCCACTGAATCCTGACACCCTGGCTAATAAAACCTTCAAGCCTCAATGCCTGAGCTTCCCAAGTTTCTTCTGATCTCTGTCATGTTTCTCTCAGCCAGTCTTTCCAAATGTTTCCTTTGGATTCCCAGGGCAAACTTCCCTTGTATTTCCTACGCATGTCATAAGTAACTGGGATGTAAAAGATACTTGGTGTCTTTTACATTTCATGCCACGATTCGGAGTGTAGGTCATGGTTTTGGCAAGAGAGTTAACTGCAATCTCCTTGCTTCAGGATCCTATCAAAACTTACAGCCTAGATTCTTTGAATGTGTCACAGCTTCCCTTGAATGTGTTGCACCTTTCCCCACAAGCTTCATCATCACAGCAAACCCTTAAAATATTCAGAAGGATGTTTCAAACAAGACCAGAAGCAACTGCCAGCCCTATGTACTCTCCCTCAAAAATAACCTAATGCATCCCTTTCAAAGCAAATTGAGGACAAGGACTCTAAACACTAAAGGGTCACTCTCCATACTCAGCTCCTCAGCAACAGAGGAGTAAGATAACCTAGTGGAAAAGGAGTTCAGCTGCCAGCATCTCCACCCTGCATCCTCTGGGCTTCCTCCTGCTTGGAGCACCGCTACCACTTTTGCTCTTCTGGGCCATTGGCTGTAGGTAGCCTTCTCTAGACTGCTCTGTTTAAGGAATTCCACCCATGCTTCCTCAGTCCTTTGCTTCCATTGTATCCCAGTGCAACATTGGATAAATGACTCTCACTCCCTGCTCCCTTTTGCTACAAGATTCTTAGTCTTTCAGTGCTTTTCCTTTCACCGGTGCTTGGAAAACTGACAACTGTAATGTTGCTGACAGTACTCAGGCCTTGAAACACAGGTTGTATAGGTCCAAATCTGGCTTTGTGGTTAACCTTGGGAGAGCTGCTTCCCTCTTCCGAACCTCCCTTCCCGCTTCTGCCCCAGTAATGGGGTCATGATCCTCTACTACTGTGGTTTTACCTGCAGTTGCTCAGCTCTAGATCCATGGATGCATGTGTGCTGCTGGCCTCCCAGCACTGTCCCCTACTGGGCACAGGATGCCACAAAAAGCATAACCTAAAAGGAGGACATGACAAGGCACAAGGAATCTTTGAAATGATCCCCAGCTGTCTCCTCTCCAATCCCACCAGCTCACCACATGGGTTATCAGCAGGTTGCTGTCACCTGGACTCAACTCCCATCCCAAGGGTAGTATCTGCTCCTTCCACTGCATACATACAGACTCCACCATCCATTCTGATGTTAAAGCTCATTGGACTTTTCCCCTGTGCGAAGCAGCTGGAGTATCTGTTACCCCCCACCAGTAAAGTCAGGCCATGCTGACAGCTGAAAAGCACAAAGGACTGTGCTGGGACTGGGATGCACCCTTTGGGAGATAGCTGGGGGTTACTGCAGACCAGCCCTTGAAACAAACATCAACTGCACTAGATACAAAGCTGAAGAGCATTTAGGAGCTCCATCAGAGTCATGTTAGTGGTCAGTAAACAGCCTGATTAATTCCTCATCAGTACTACTGAAAGATTATGATCTTCAATACCTCTGTTTCAAACTAAACAGTTGTATTTGTCCATTTGCCTAGAGTAACTTTTTCACACCAGCAATTTCTCAGTTGAGAAAATTTGGTAAGTTCATTCAAAATGCTCCTAAATAAAGTAAGCCAACGTAGGATAAAGGGGTTACCTGTCATGAATTTAATAACTAGTTAAAACACATGAAACCAGATCTAGAATAAATGGACAGTTTCCACAATGGAAGAAGATTACCACTGCAGTCCCACAAGAATCTGTGCTACAGTCTCTGCTGTTCAAAACATTTATAAGTGATCTGGGAAAAAAAGAGTGAAATAAAAAAAAGTTTGCTGCTGAAAAACTGAAAGTCACTGAAAAGTGTGAAAAAAACCATCACATTACTGAATGATCAGACATTAAATTGGTAGATGACATTCAATTTAATAACTACGAAGTCATGTACCCAGGGAAACACAGTCCTAGTTTTACACAGTGATGGACTTTGAACTAGTTATTTCTATTCAGGAAGGAGACCTTATAACTATAGCTATAATAGATTTTTCTATGAAAACATCACTAAAATACTCTCAAAAAGCAAACTCAGTGTTAGGAATTATTAGAAAAGGTATAGGGAACAAAACCAAGAACACTACCATGCTACCATATAAACCAAAATTGCATCCATCTCTTGCATGCTGAGGATAGYTCTAACCTCTGTCCCTCCTCCCTTCTCAAAAAGCATACAGTAGAATTGGAAAAAGTACAAAGAAATGCTGTAGAGATGATCAAAGGTATGGAACAGCTTATATATTGAGGAATGACTAAATAAATAAGGACTCTTCAGCTTGGAAAAAGGACAACTGAAAGGAAATATGAAAAATATCTATAAAATCATGAGCTTCAGGGAGAAGGAGAATAGGGAACAATTACTCACCTCTCATGATACAAGACATAGGAAAAACCAAATGAAGTCATCAGGTGGGCAGGTTAAAACAAACAAAAGGAGGTAGTTTTTCTCATAACACATAATTAAACTGTGGATGCCTTCTTACTACGGGAAGCTAAGGATGCCAAAAATTTACACAGGTTCAAAAATGATTAGACAAACTCACAGAAGCAAGAGCCACTAACACTATTTATATACAAAGATACCATCTCCTGGCCAGAAAAATCACTGATTACTGAGTCCCAGAGAGTACCGGGGAAGTATCACCATTCCATAACATCACCTAATGCTCTTCCCACAGAATCTTCTATGGGCTACTGTCTGAACAGAACACTGAACCAGATAGTCCATCCAGTCTGCAAAAACACAACCAGTACTGTTTATGCATCAGGGGTCTGAAATTAAATCTGTCTCAGGTCTCAGTCAGAAGTTAGAGAATTCAGTCAAGCACTCTTTAAGGTATTCATTCAAGTTATATGATTAATTCTAGAAACTAAAGTCTGTTCCAACTTCTCTCATTATCTACCTCCAGCTCAGAACCTGCAATGCATAAAATTTATCCTTTGATCCAAAAGAATGCTTGGGAAGCTAAAGATTGAGTGATTTGTTCTAAAACATAAAAGTCAAGATGAAATGGAAGAGATAAAACGATGGAAATGAAAACTCCACTAAAGTTGGACCTGCTGATAGCCAAACTGGCTTTGTGCCACAGAGATGATGTACAGTGACTGCAGTATGTAGTACTGTGAAGGCCACTAACTGAATGGCAAAACTGTAGTATCATTTCCTTGATCCTCATTTCTTTTGTTTTGAGATATCTGGCAAAGGATTAACTATTATGGAAATACAAATACTGAAGACTGATGGTCCAATTTTTAAAAATGCACTGGGATTGCTGCCTTGCTCCAGCCTTTGTCCACTTCAATGAACTCTCAAATGCTTTCATTTGTTTTCTAAYCTGTTTTAATCCACTTTTTCTGTTTTAACCAATATATGATCTATAGTCCAAAATAAATTCTTTAGGATATAATATTGCCCAGATAAGCTTGGTTTAAACTACCCAGGAAAACACTGTTGAAACTATGTTATTAAATCTTTAGGAAGAACCAAATTTAGAAAAACAAACAAAACCACAAAAAAATTGGCTAACATTTTCTTGCAGCATAGACAGTCTTCTACGCAACTCCCTGCAGTTCCAATACCTTCTCTCCACACAATGCAGCACAACAGCACTTACTTTTTTCTAGACGCTATACTGAAAACACTAGATACTTTTTTCTAGATACTATATTGAAAACACATAAGAGAATATGCTTCTGTTTGCTTCCATGGGTTTTGCTTCTTTTTAGACAGAAATCAATATAAGTACATTATACATAACTTCAACCTTTTATAATATAAACATTAAATATTTGACAACAGAAAGCCTGCATATTTGCAAGTCTTAGGATCACTTTTGTAGAGAGATGTTTCATCTGCAGTTTTGGAAAGTCCCCATATAACATGTTATCAAGTTGCTGATACTACATCTAAGGCAAAGCTTGCCCTGGTACAGTAGAACAGGGCTTAGGATCTGAGACTCAATATGCTGCTCCCAGAGACATGCTCCAGCTCTCAGGCTATTTGCCATGCTCACAGGAATGCATCATTGTGCAGCTCCTATTCTCAGTCTCTGCCTGTCAGATGATTTATCGAAGCATGACAGCACCTTTGAACCCATCCTGAAGTTAGCTCTTCTGCTTAAGGAATTATACAACAGGCTCAGCACAGTAATGAAGGCTGGAAAAAAGCTGTAGAGGACCTCACACCTTAATAGATACTATAGAGTTCACATGGTAGAGAGACTATATAACTACCCCAAACTGAAGGAAAAGCTTTTTCACAACTCACACCATTTTAGGCAAAGCCAAAAATAACCAGAAATAACCCCCAATGGAAATGAGGATCGTAGAGTCAGTACTCACAGACCAGCCCGTTTTCAATTCAGGATTATTGCTTGAACACTAACGATTGACTGAATATTCATTTGCTCACATGTACAGATGACAGATATAGGCATAGATGCACACACATGCAAACGGGAAATAGAAATTCCTGCCTGTGCCACCAGAAGAGATTGAGTTTCGTTTGGTCAGCCAGGCTGGTTGTGAGCAATCTTCTCATAGCTTGCTCAGGATTATTTATGAGTTGCTTAGTTTAGAGACCTGGCCAGGATTCAGGCCTTCACTATGTACAGGAAATCTCAGCCTTGGCATTATGGGCCATCCTAGCAAGATTCTGTCCTTCCAGCAGCCCTTAGGGCTACTCAGTATTTTTGGCAAGAAACCCACTGTGTTCCTTTCTTTCAGCTGTAGTTTTCATAAAGCCTGGGCCAGAATTCCCTCTTCCTCTTCACTGACAGCATAAGACCTCTCTGCTGCAGCTTTTTGCTTCACAAAAGATACAGGTTTGCTTCTGAGACCAATTTAAAAACAGATCTCCATGCTATTATGATCGCAATCCAGCCTAAAAGTGCTAGAACACCATGCACTCATCTCCAGGTTTTCTGGTTCCAAATTCCCTTTCTGCTCTAGTTCTCTTTTCCAATTCATTAGCTCTTTTCCAATGTAAGCAACCCTTATGCAATCAACTACCTACACCTGTACTAGGAACTAATGCTAGTGTACTAAAATACTAAATACTAATAAAATACTAATACATTTGTTCATTGACTACAGAAAGAAAAGGCTCAATGAAATCCAGCCTCCGTACAGAAGGGATTTGGTTATCAGCTCTTAAAAGAAAGGAGAGAGCTGGCTTCTGTTCCCACTTTAAACAGATTTGGAGGGAATACCGAGGATTGAAACTGTAGACAAGACCAGACCACAGAACACCACTCATTGAGAATCCTGTAGTTACGAAGAACTATYGGACATACAGCAAGTCCGTACTAAAAGAATGACACTGGTAACTATTAATGATAGCCCACACTTCTCCTAGCATCCACCATTCCTACGTAACTCATTCAAACATCTGACAAAGCAGGGTCTACTACAACACAACCACTGGTGGGATGAGTAATACCGGACAATAAAAGACAACAGCAGAGGACAGGGCAAAGAAAAATCTTTACTAAAGTGAAACTACAAGGAAATAATCAGGGGCGGGGAGGGCAATGCAGGAGTAGAAGGGATTCAGAATATAACTTCTTAATGCATAATTTGGATATAAATTGAGTTTAAAGCTTCCAATGTTCCTAAAAAACATTTAAGGATTTTTAAGTATCATAAATATTACACGTAGGGCTTTCATTTATATTTCAACTGAAGCCATCTTCCAATGGCACAGCTGGGCACTTGTTTGATACTTGTTTATAGCAGGCAACAATACCAATTCATGAAGTATACTGGTGTTACCCATATATCACTTAATAAGCAGGCACTTTTGAAACATTTGAAAAGTGCCTATATCCCATTGAAGGGCAATGCAAACTAGGCTCAAATTACTTGTGAAAATGAAGCTTCAGCGTTCTTGAAGAATATTCCTCTATGTTTAACCCTGCTTAGTTTGTGAGAACTGACAGGATCACAGCAGGAGTCAGTATAGCTGGAGGTCTAGCAAACTGAGAAAAGAATTATCCTCCTTTTAAACAAGGAAACAAGTGGCAATGAAAGCATTTTGCATCCTTTCCTGTAAAGGCTGGAGCTAAGGATGAACAAGGGCCATTGCTGGCAATAAGGGAACCCAGTGCATTTATAAATCAATGCTCCCACCTTGCCATGGAATGCAAGACAATCTTGGGCAGCAGTTTCTTTCCCACAGGGCATTCAGGTGGTATGACAAGTCCAGGAAGCTTTCAGTATGAAGCCTTGGTGGGGACCAGCTGCTAGAAAGTAGTTGGCATAGTAACTAATGATTCTGTCTAGTGTGGCAGCTCCCAGCATCCTGCTGACTTATGTTCAGGCCCTCAGAAAAACACAGAACATTTTCTTTGGCACACTACATGCTTCTTCCAGCCCTAACAATAGGCCCTAGATTGGGGCTGGCTATGGAGCAATGATAAACATAGTGGGACAAAGCCCAGGACGCTGGGGGCCTGGCTGGGATGCAGGACTGTCGGGCCTCTTACAGCGCCGCTTGCCTCAAGGCCTTTCTTTGTCTTTTCTCTCTCTTTCCCTCCCCTCAGCTTCAAAAGCAATAAATTAAAAATTGAAAAACAAGTCTTTGAGAATGGTTTGCTCCTGGCCTCTGCTGTTATCAGGAGTGTCTACGAAAGAGTGACTTTGGTCCAGTTTAGTCAGCAAGAGTCTGCATTTTAGCATGGTCTGTAGCTCTGATTGCTGGAACACGTGCAAGCCCCTAAAACATGCAGCAGCAGTAGCAGCTACATTACAAAGGTAAAGAAAGTTAGCTTTCCGAAAAACCAGGGGCAAACAAAGCATTTTTAGTATTCCTAAAAGAGCTCTGTCTGGGACTTTGGAGATCTTCT
Source organism: Phoebastria nigripes (assembly GCA_035582835.1). NCBI lineage: Eukaryota > Metazoa > Chordata > Aves > Procellariiformes > Diomedeidae > Phoebastria > Phoebastria nigripes. The sequence goes on along the minus strand of JAYKAV010001022.1, from coordinate 1,396,141 downwards.
GAGGCACGCGGAGGTGTCCAGAACTCGCCACAGTGCAGGTACTTGGAGACAGGGAAGGGGCAGGAAGCAGCTGGCCTGTATAAAACAAGGATGCCATCACCTGGCCTGCAATCTGCTTTTGAGCTCTGCAAAAGAAGCCAAGGAGTAGCTTTTAAAGTTAATGAGCAGCCTGTCAAGGCTGCATTGGCACAATAAGTGTGGAACTGCATTTTGGGTTCAAATCCAGTTCAAAGCGACAAATACAATCTCCCATGGTAAAGGTGTTGCAGAGACGTAGAAGAGTTTCTGTCCCAGACCATCAATCAAACTTTCACTTCTTAGTGATGAGGCACAGATGCAGGGATCTTGTAATAGTTTCAGCCTTGGTTCTTCAGCTCCCCACTTTCCCAGCAGCTCAAGCTACTTTTACCTACACAAGAGGCTCTTAACATCAGTGTCTTTGTGCCATGAGACAACAGAAGATGTAAAAGGTCCATGTGAAAAGCCTTGGGACTGAGTTGGTTTAGGCAAAGAACACAAAAAGTTCTGTGGATTTAACTACAATTTCCAGAACCATTCACAGGTTAACTGCAATAGCTACCAGAGGCACAATTCAAGCATCCCAGGACATTTTAATGTGCATAATTACTAGCAAATGTCAGGAGTCCCCCTCTGCTATTCTCACAATTCCCCCTTTCAACTGAGAGAGTTGATGTTGTTACAAGAATTTTATTCAAAAACAAAGATGTGAGCAAAAGCATCCAACTCATCTCCTTGTGGTGCAGGATTAGCGCATGTTTCAGYGGCTGGAGGAATCCATGTGTCGCACTCTCAGCTGCACAACTCCACAGGCAGGTACACATTCAGTGTCAAGAATTTTCCCTGAGATTCCCAATTAAACTTATATTTTCTCTGTTTTACTGCATGACCTTCCTCCTATTTCAGGTCTAAACCTTCACTACTAGAGCTATGCCTCCTTCAAGCTTAGCCAGCCTTGGGACACTTAACTCCCTTCATCTTTTTCCTCAACTCAGCCCCTTCTGGCATTTGATTGTATATTGCTTTTCTCTGAACTTTTTCCACTTTATCAGTATTTGGGGCTAGGCAAGTGCTCAAAACTGAGCACATCATTCCACATGTGCAGGCACAATAGCTATACAGGGAAAGCCCACTGCCTTCTTGCTCCTTCACTTTATTCTACAAGTACTATCAAAGTTCATGGGCTTCCTTCTTTTCTGGTATATGCTGCTGTGTAATTTATTTCTGCTCCCTGGCTTCTGAAAATTATTCCTGCTATTTTCTTGCCATTGAGAAACCTGGGTTTTGGAGCAAAAAGATTTTCTTATAACAAAGGCAATGTAGTGCCTACTCAGTTCTGCTGCAAAACTAAGTTCTGCAGGAATTAAGTACATTTTAGGTCCTGGGTCTCCATAGTCAGGAAAGGTCATGAGTGTAACAGGCTAGAAGTGAGGTGGATCAAAACAGCCTTGTGACAGTCTAGCAGGGGTAGGGCAAGGTGAGATTATGGAGCACTGGAAAACCTCTGCAGGCAGGGCCTAATCTACCTCAACTATTCCCGGATTTAGCTGGCATTATCAACCTCTTACGTTCAGAAGCACTAAACTTGCCAACTAGCAAATGAAATGAAATATTTACCCTTCAGTGGAGCCAATTTTTGTTGGGCCCCTAGTAGCATCCTTGGCTCCATGCCAGTTACAAAATAGGGTCAGTCTCTCTGATCTGGGGAATATTTGGCAGGTAAACAACACTGTATTTTCTTCTTCTCTTTACTAGTGAATTTCAAAGCTGCCATGTGTAGAAAGGCTAAATCAAGAAGAAAACTAACAGTCAGCTGGCTGCAAAGTTCAATGCCTTCATCCTATTGTGGCTTATCAGGTCACTGGAGAAGCAATGAAGGCAACTGAGCACATCTCCTCCATGTGATCTAGATTGACAAAATCACATAGCCTTTCTACCCTCAATTAGTGCAAACACAGGGGTGAGCTTTACTGAGTGGAAGGTTGTTCTGGCTTCATGTTTCCTGCACATAATTCTACACCTGCAAACACAGTCAGAGCCTGCAAAAATATTGTAACAGCAAGACATGCATACAATAAGACTGACACAGAAACCTGGTATCATTTTGCTCTCATAAGGAAGTCTTGGGGAAGATTACCTGCTTAAATCTGACATGCAGTTGCCCCAATTTTAAAGTATTAATTAATTAATGAAGTTCAGACAGAGCAGGTAGACTCTGAGTGAAGTCACCTCACTGTACTGTCTAGCTCTGCTTTGATTAAGATAAGTCATTCAGACTTAGACAACGTATTAAGTGCCACCTTAAATGTGATCACTTGTCCTAGTCCAGGTAGAGTTTCTGGAGTGAATATACACACTCCACAGAATTTAAAGTACCAGAAACTTAGATGCAATACTGCACCACTTACAGAGATGGGAAAGGTATTCCTCGCTGCAGAGGTTCCACTGTAAAATCCTAGCATGGATCAAGTGGATCCACACAAAGCGTGACTTGTACTGACATTCTTCTACTCTTCCTCTATCAGTGTAGGCAAGTCTATTGAAAACCAAACTGGAAAAGACTGATGGGCTCTATTTATTCCTAGCCATGTATTTTTTTTTAGTGCTTTATCCAAGCAGATTTTGCATTTTATGGGTGGATAGCAGCAGTAGCACATGAGGATGAAAACGGTAAATGGGCACCGCTATCTGTCTAGAATATGCTTATGACTAGGTCTGTAATTAAAGTCACTAATCTCTCCTGGAGATTATCTCCCCATATTCCCTACCTCTCTCCAGAGAAGCAAGGGTTAAGTCAGGACCAGTAAGTTAGCCCTGCACTCTCTAATGCCTCCTTTGAAAAGCCGCTTACACAGTTTACAGGGAAAGAGTGAGAGTGCAGCTGCTGTCCCAGCCAACATTTGGTTCCTATTACAGTGAATAAATCTCCCCCTCCCCCTTTTCTTTTCTTTTTTTTCCCCCTTTTTATATTAAAAGTCCATCAAACACATTTTTTTCTCCTTAATATTTTCCATTAAGTTTCCTCCTGCGTAGGCTTTCCCAGAGTGTGGTGCTCTTTGCTATATGTGCTCAAGCAGCAGCTGCAAGATCCCACTGAGTAAGAGAATGGGAATGAAGAAAGCAGCTCAGGCCCCTTGTTCAAGTCTCAAGAGGCAAGCAAAAAGTTACAGTTGGGCTAAACTGGTGAAATCTAGAGCACTTGAGAAGAATAAACAAACAAACAAAAAACAGGCTGTTGAGTTTTGTAGGGTTAGAATTCATGAGATGGGGGAGAGTACTCAAAGCACTCTGCCCCTGCCCAGAGCTAAATGCCCCTGCCACCATCAGCCTCCCAAAAGACATAGCACAGGATGGAGTTACTCTACAGGGCCTTAAGGGTTCCTCCAGGGTTGTGCTGTCCAGGTCTCATACCACTTGAGGCCCAAATGACTTTTTTAGTTGTGCCGTATGACCATAGAGTGGAGATGTCATATGCTCCTAACTTCAGGTGTTTTGTTGTCTACATATTAAATATTGAGTATACAAAGAAACCTCTAAAGAACATGACAAGCCTCTAGATTCCACAAAATTTGCACTGAAGTTCATGAAAGCAATCAATTTTGCTTGACATCCAGTACACCTATCATCTTGTTATGTGGTAGATGAARACCCTCTGACGAGTGTCTCTTAGAGAAGGCTTGATAAATCTGACAGCTTAGATGGTCTGTCTATGGGGATGAAGCATGCCGAAGTATACAGTTCCCTGACATCATGCCTATAAATTTCAAGGCCAAGAATTATAGCCAGATAACAGAACTTCACAAAAGAAGCAACACTTCTACATTTATAATCTATATACCTAAAGGGAAGGCCAGAATCTGTTCTACACTTCCAGAGCAAAGATGTATAAATTCACCTAATCAGGGATTGTGGAAAGTGTCACCTGAAAGCTAGCTGGGCCACAGTCATATTAGGAGAAATGCTCTAGGTAAAAGAGGTAGGGTAGCAGCATGGCACCAGCAAGATGCATCTGCTGCTACCATTCAGTAACACAACTAAAGCTGTATAACATCTAGCTGCTGAAATACAGTAAAAAAAAAAAAAAAAAAAAAAAAAACAATACAGTAAAAAAAAAAAAAAAAAAAAAAAAAAAAAAAAACCAAAACACAAAACAAGAACTAAAGGTCACTTCTCTGGGTCCTTGCTGTGAGGCTGTATGCTTGTGGTTAACAGTCTGGTTTTGGATAATTCCCCAAGCATTGATACAAGGGCAGAGTAAAGGACCTCAAGAGACCTTTTCCCTTAAACAACTGAAATTTATCAACCTAGCTCCAGTGTAATGAAGCTAAAGGAGTTTCCCAATAAAAAGAAGATAGACTTACACAGTCCCCTAAGCCCAATGGCACTTACATGCTGGCCAAAGAGGCATCTCTAGCATTCTTATCTTCCCCATGTTATAAACTTGATTCTGCATATAGTTTCTGCTCTCCTTGTCCCTCAAGTGGATTTAGATAACRTAACAAGGTATGAAAAGAAATAGACTGGATTTGAGAGTGATCTCCCACCTGTTAAACAGAACATTTTTCCTCCTCAGGTTCCTTTTGCAGTTCTATTATGCTGGAGTTAAGGGAGAAAATTTTTTACGTCCACCTCCTGTACAAAGATCAACTCACTCACCTCTGCTGTGGCTCCCTGAACATTTAACAATGGGTTAGAGAAAGAATAGGAAGAGGTGACTGTGTCTGTGTCAGCACACACTTTCTAAAGTCTATAACAAGGCAATTACATAAAATATTATCAGGGGGTGGGGGTGGAGGAATACACTTAGATCCACAAAGAGAGAATACCAGCATGAGTTACTACCTATTGCAGAAGCTGACCCAGTAACTGTATATGCTGCATAGATGAGACCATCCTATCACACACATTGTGGGGGTGGGGGGCAGAAAGCAAGCTACTGATACAGAGACCACAGATAGATACTACACACAAACCATGACATACAGACTTTCAGCCATCCTAAGAGCAGCATGGCACACTGGCACCAAAGCAATCCCAGGGTTGTTTTACAGCTAGCTTTTTTGGAATCTCTGCAAGCCTCGTGATGGCCACACAACGCTGTATTTGTACTGTAAAAGGTAAGTGCTATTTCTCCCTCAGTCCACTTCCTTAGAGGTAATGGAAGATACTTTCTGGAAGTGCTTATTTCAACCAAGACAGCACAAATTCCTAGCAACACTCTTCTCAAGCTAAAACTGACAGAAGTTTTCCAGGTCTGTAGTGTTCCTTCTAAGAATCCTCCAGAGATACCCTACTTGCAGAAAACTACTTTTCAGAAGAGAATTCTGCCCTAAAAATCCACAAGGTATTTTTCAAACAAATTTGCTGTATTTTGTTGATAGCTAAAATGCAGCCTAAAAAATAACTTCAGAACAGAATGGCAGGTTCAATTTTGAATTACATATTATCAATTTTTAATACAGAAAGAAAAAATATTTTAGAAAAATCTATAGCCAGCACTGGAACAAAAAAAACAGTGCACCTCCTTCCCAAAACTTCCTATGCATCTGTCCCCCTCTTTTGCCACCAGAAACTGGTGATGATATACCAGGACTGGATTATAAAGAACTGCAAGAAAAGAGTGGAAAGACTTTTATTTTTATAAAGCCTCACCTGGAAAAGCAAGCTCTTCAAGTACTACAGAGCAAGAATCTCCCCATTTTTTGGCACTTTGTCATCCAAGGATTGATACCACAGAAGCGTGTTGCCTTGCCAGAAGAGACTATTCCAATTTACGACAATTTTGGCCTCCTTGCTGGTCTTTTGTTTTAAGCTATACAGAATACAGTCCCCATTCCACTCCTAATGTTGTTCCATAAATTCCCACCTCCTATTGGGATCTATCTACCTCTTCGCCTGAAAACAGAGCTCAGCCTGCAGCATTTCCAGTAACCCAATGCTTCAACAAGAAAAATCACAGAGGAGTTCACATTATCATAAAGAAGTTCAATATTCAGTGGAATAAACTGAGTTACAGCACCTTGTTCCTGGCAGAGAGGAGTTAAGTGAGTAAAGGGGAAGCTCCCAGCTAACTGCCTCCAGCAGATACAGCAGTGAGTGGTGTCTGTTCCTGTTTTAACAGAGGCTTTATATGAAGCCTTGGTTTAGCCACTACATTTCTCTGTCTCTTTTTCCTTATTGGAAAGATGATCTGGTCCCTCTAGTCTCAGCAAGGAGTTCTGGGCCATCATGGATGTAAATCTCTGCCTATTTTATTTGGCCATTACAGAACAAAAGATTACAATTACTATGATTATTTTGGGAGGGGACATAAAGCAAAAGAGAGGTGAGGAAGCAGTAATTAGAAAGGCAAAGAAAACGGAAGTGAAATACATTTATTACTCTAATAGGCCCAAGCAAGTGCAAGGTGCTTCACTGACACATGGCACAAGGCACTATAACTCAAAGGGTAAAATATAATAAAGCAACACTATTGCTAATGCCTACACTCTTGGTTTAATTAATTTTCTTTTATTTCCCTCTCTCCATCCTGGCACTGTAAAGAAGAATGCAACACATGAAGGCTGGGGGCAGAAGTGCTGCACAGGGCTGAGGCAGCATACCTGGCAGCTGCTAAAACAGAACTTCAAAGTCTCAGTTCTCTTTGAAAACCCATCAGGCAAGAACCACTCCTCCCCTTCAGCTTCTTTAGGAGCTGGTACACTTAACCACTTCAGCATGTTTGGCAGTTCTACAGTCACTTCCAAAGCAGGTGGTGGAGTGGAAATTGTGGGAGAGCCCCAAATCACTCAGTTGTCTCCCTCTTTCCCCAGCAGGCAGCGACGCACGTGCTGACCAAGCAGGCCAGCTGACAGACCACAATTAAGCACAGAGGACAGGGAATTTGTGATTACACCTCTGAAACTACAGAAAAGGCCCAGGCTTAACTCAATAAACTGGGTTGATGGTATCTTTCTCCAGGAAACTGCTAAATCTGATGACAGACAAAGTCTGTCATTAGAGGAAGATGAGTAAAAGGATGTTCAGATAATTATATTGTATAGTACAAAGAGCTGGCACACTCTAAAAGGCAGTTCCCAGACTTGTCTAGGATTTGTTGAAAGATCCCTCTCTGTCATACCCTGTCTGCAAAAGATGCTCAAGTTGCACAAAACTTACTAGGATCACCTAGAGCTTGAAGTCTTTTACGTGAGATTTCTGCCTCTGCCCACAACTGCAGGCTAGGAGGTAGAGACTGTAAGCACTGGTTTTAGTTGCAGCACCTAGAAAAAAGCTTTTAGATTCTGTCCACTGGAACAGGCACCCATATTTGTGATGTTTCCTCCTCCAATGTGGACAGAAGAGTCTCTGATGCAGTTGTGCCAGCTCTGCTGGTCATCCCAACTGCATATTACATCCATCTTTTCCCCTTGGGGTTTGAGAAGAATAGGAATCTAGGGATGGTGCTGTTTCCTCAGGGATGCAACTTTGATTGATTCCTTAATGACTGATTTTGGGTAGGCCTTTCAATTGCTGGGTCTTCTGGACTGTATATGGGTGTTGAATATTTCTAATGACTCTGGAAACCAAAAGCCAAGAGCAGGTATCTTCAGAGGAAGTACAATAGCTTTCATAGGAATTTGTGGTTAAAGATGAAAAAAAGTTATGCAATCCTATATTCCAGTCCAACCCAATCCCTTTTTCTAGAGCCAAAATGGAATTGTTTCCTACAGCATACAGAGAAAATTGTATAATTAGTCAGAAGCTCCCAGACTCAGGAACACAGATGGGAACCATGGAATCACTACCTCAGGAATTTCACCAAGTGATTGCATGTAATGCTAAGCATGAGCACATCAAAGATGCAGCTGCAGATGCTAAACCCTTGTAAGGACAGACTAAAATACCCCAGCCACTTAGTGGAATAACRTCCTTTCAAGAGTCCCCTCCTAGCATAGATAAGGCACATCAAGAGAGGACAATAACAATAGTGTCCAGTGTCCGATCAAGAAATCTCCATTATATGCCACTTCTTTATACTTGATGCCTTTCGTGATGTTTCAGCAAATGTTCTAAATAGAGCAGTCTTTTCTGACAAAGGCCACAACTGGTATATTTCACAGAAAATGAGTCTGTAGTAAAGACAAATATGAGTCCAAACATGGCCTCCAGATGGCTTGAGCTGAACATAGTAACATTTGCAAAAAGGTTAACCTTCATGTTGTGTACTGTGTTTATGGCTCTCTAGAGACTAGTTTGAGTATAAGACAGAAAGCAAGCTCTCACATAAAGGCAAATAACAGACATCAGAAAAAACCTGAAAGTAAATGACAAGGCTAGTTGTTACCTAGTTTTGCTACCCAACAATATATACCATAAACACCAGAGTGAGATTTTGATAAACAAGATGCAAACAACCATGCATTCTGTAGCAGCAAGCAGAACAATTCACAATCTGTGAAGTTACACGATATCAGGAATTTAGATAATTTCAGTGAGGCATGCAAACAATAAAATATCCAGCACCACAGTTCTCTCCCCTTTCACACAAATGCTCCTCAGTAACACAGCCTAATGTCTACATTCACATATTCAGGTTCTGCATGCTTTAGAGGTCATAATATGTTAACAAAGAATTTGTTCTGTTTAGAAAATACCAATAAAGAAAACTACTGCACATGAATCATATTCTGTCCCCTATGCCTCAAAACAACCTAGAAATTCGTGCATAACTTTTGTTCTCTTTACACAGATAGTAGAGGATACTTTCATATTTAAATCATTTGGGTTAGCATCAGCAGCAGGAAAGTGGAATTTCAGAAACAAATGAAAACATGACTCTGACCTTCGAAAAAACCAAAATCAGTTATGCAAACAATGTCCTGAACAGAAGGACAAAATATTTAAATGATTAAAAATGGATTGGATCCAAGTTTCTTGAAATATACCAGAATAATCCAATTATTAAAACTGGGCTTTCAAAATTATTTTACCAGTACCTATTAAGTTATTTTATTTAATAAATAATTTTTAAATGTACTATATGCATTTATTCATAGAAATTTAAAAATTAAAATATTTGTGAACTTTAATAGATAACAGAGAAAATTATTGTTCCTCTGGATTTTTAATGAAATTAATTCCACATTAAAACACAGCTCCTTCTTGAGGGTTTTCAAATTTGAAGAAAGATTAGAAAGTTCTCAATATTCGAAACCAAACTCTATGAAAGGCAGCTGTTCCAAAAAATCTTAATAAGCAGCCTTTGTTGGAACTGGTCATCAGGGATAAGCTCTAAACTTTTTTTTTTTTTTTTTTTTTTTTTTTGGTAAGGAATTTTGAAAACAGAAGGCTAGGGGGATCGCTGTCAGTAGGAACCAAAATCTCACTCTCTTGGAGAATATTCTGGAGATATTATATGCAGTTCTTTATTAGAAAGAGATGAGTTTACCAACACACCTCATCTTAAGAGCAGCAGTCTCTGAAGAATCACTTTTGGGGCTCTCTCTGAAAGTTTCAAGAGCCTGTGCTTAGATCTTCCACATACAGTGTTTTCCTTGTTGATTTCTTCACAACAGATGAGATTGTGTTCTCTTTGCCATGTTGACTGCCTGAGTTGGAAAGCCTTTAACTGCTGTTCAAATTATCATCCACCAGAAGATATTTACAGAGAAGACAAAATCTTTAGCATCATGAGCCTGTCAAAGAATCTTACACCCAAGTGTCTTCTAGTGGAGCTGAGATCAGAAATATGTTGAACAGAACACTCTTTCTAACAAGTTATTTCAAGTTTTTTCTAACACCACAGTTTGAGATGTTTCAGGAAACAGCCATGGGAGGCAGAAGTCATTACACTGTAAGCAGTATGTTGTCTTTAATGAGTACTGGAAAGTTCTCATTTGAAATTCAGAATTATTATTTATAAGTGATAGAAGCCATAAATCCTAGATATTTATTCATCAGTACCATAAAAGACCAACATAGGTGTCAAACCTGAGCTTCTGACTAATATAAAGAATATTATTCTATTTATGCTTTTCTGTGGCCAAAATCTCAGAAAAGAAAAATCCCTGAAAATGCTGTATTAGATGTGGATCTGAAAGTTCAAACAGCTTCTAGGAATGCCAAGCCTTCGTTAGTACGACTGTTACCTCCTTGTGGATCTACACTCAGGCACCAGCAGCAAGAAACAAAATTCTTAAACTTACTCAATTTCAAGTCTCAGCATCTGCAGCTTTTCAAAATGCTAAGTGAAGAGAAGCTGACACCTCTTTACTCATCAGCATCTTTATCCCAATATCAAAAAAGAAACAGATGGTCCAGACTTGAGGTTTCCTCCTCCTCTTCACATAGTCTACCAAACTGAAAGTTTTCTGAGCTGAATTTTGAAGAAAACTCAATTTTCAACACTGAAGACATTCACAGCCCAACTTGGCTACATTCTTCACAGAGAAGATTATAATTTTTTTTTTCAGCAACAAGCAAATAAATGATTCTTTATGCATACAAAAGGTTAAGATCACATAAGCCACAGCCCTTTTGCTCCAAAGGATGACTCTTGTCGAGGCTAAGCATCCCTGACAGACAGCTGCCAAGTAGCATGTGCAGCCCTGCCAGATAACAATCTTCTTAGACTAACTTTTCAGTCAAGACCCATGTGCCAGAGAGCAGAAAGACAGAAAGGGCAGTGGAAGGCATTTACTGAGCCAGATGCAATCTGAAATTCAAGCAAAGAAGCCATGCAACATCATGGATACCAGCAGCTGGAACATAAACAGTGTCTTTGATAAGGTGTTCTCACTTTGAAATTCCTTTTACTAAAGGTTGCTGTCTCAGGGCCAGTTTTCAGTAGACTTGGATCAGCCAGGCTGCCTTGGCCTCTCCCCACCTGGTTTGCTGTGGACAGTAATTGGATGAGAAATGTTAATAAAAGTTCAATGAGTGCAACAGGAGAGTGTCTGGAAACTGTGGTATCTTTAAGCACTACCTAGCTTTTTTTGCCCTTTTGGTTTTTTTTTTTTTTTTTTTTTTTAAGAGGGTATTCATCTTTTAATTATTGTTAGAGATTCAAACCTTTGTAATAACTGCTTGTTATAAAGGACTCTGGATACATTAGTATTTCCATCCTGATATTGCAGAGCCTACCTTTAAAAGTGCACTTAA
>JAYKAV010001022.1:1353393-1384940 GCA_035582835.1 Phoebastria nigripes | reverse complement strand
TGGTATCTTTAAGCACTACCTAGCTTTTTTTGCCTTTTTTTTTTTTTTTTTTTTTTTTTTTTTAAAGAGGATATTCATCTTTCAACTATTGTTAGAGAATGAAACCCTAGAAATAACTGCTTGTGATAAAGGACTCTGGATACATTAGTATTTCCATCCTGATATTGCAGAGCCTACCTTTAAAAGTGCACTTAAAAATCTTTGTAATTGGCACTGGTTCTGGACAATCTGATAACCAGCTTTCTTGAGCCACCAAAATGCTTTCTTGCTCATTACCAACCAAGTCCTCTTACCCAGAGCACTTTGGTCAAACTACTCACTGGCTGATAGTATACAGTGTTGGGTAAAGACTAAGAAAGTACTACTAACCAGGAATGTTACTCATTATTACAATTCACACTATTCCCTAAACAAAAAGCTGATGTTCCACAGTGGAGTTCTGGTTGCCCCATCTTCTTCAGATTACACAATATATGTACACTTCAAAAACCTATGAGCTAGTGAACAGGATCACCAAGCAAAGCTGTCACCACATGCATAGGGAAGCTGAAATACTTCCTGACTTTTTTTACACCTTTTTTTCCCCTCCCCCTTTTTCAAAAGAGGTTTTTGTTAAACGCTGGAGCCCTGCATGGCTCACAAACAGCTGCTGGTTGATACCTGCAGCCCAGAGAAGCCCTGGAGAGTAACAGGCTGTCATGTAGCCAACAGCATACAATTCAGAAACTCTTGTGTCAGCTACAAAACTCCCCCAGTCTGAAAGGTGGGGAAAATTAGGTGACAAAGGAGGATCTTCATACGAAAAGCTGACTAACACTTTCAGGGATAGGAAGGGGGTTTCTTTGTGCTTTWGGCAGGGAATTCCCGTTTAGATCACAGGATAAAACACCAAAAAGAGCGCCATGCTCATCCTGAGCAAGCCAAGCTAAAGCATGACCTCAGGCTGGATGGAAAATGTGAACGTGCATTGGTGGTGGAAACTTTACTGTACAATGGAAGGTAGCCCCAAAATAAAGCCTAGCAGGAAGGAAAACCCTTTGGCCCCTTTTGCTACCTCCTGCTCTGGCATTCATACTTGGTCTTTGAAACCCTTAACTCATCTGAGCTTGACTCCAGGCCCTTTGGCTGCTGACTTCAGAGAGTTGTCCAGGGACTGCCCCACATGAAGGCTGCCTTCTGGAAAAGCTTTCCACATGGATCTCAGATCACACCCTGCTCCCAGCATCTGACAGGCTTACGGAGATAGCAAGATAATCCTAATTCAATTTCTCTTTATCAGCTGTACACCACCAACGTCTTCAACACAGCTGTTCGAGACCTTTGCTCTCACCAGTAACCAAACTTCCTTTCTAACACTACCCTCTAGACACCTCCATTTTCTTGAAGTGAAAAGGTATCGGGCAGACCTGGAAATCTCAAAAATATTCATAATGAGTTCAACTTCAGGACAGCCCTGGAGAGCATGAGGCAAATGAAGTAAAGGTTGCTAACCTGTCTTGTCCTTCATAAGCCTGGCTTGCAAAGGGGATTTCCATTTTTACAAAGCAGCATTCTGTTGTGTGTCTGGTAGGGAGGATATAGAACATGCAGCTCTGAGATTTCAAAGTGCCTCACTGTGACCCACAGGAATAGCACAGTTCAAAGATGGGCCCATTCAATCCCTCTGTTCTTAGGCCAGATGGACCTGCCCTAAGATCAATGCCAGAAAGGACGCTCTTCTGGGAAACTTCCCAATGCCCTTCTCAGCTGCACAACTGTGAACCAATTCCAACAGCTATGGCATGGTAGCACGGCTTTCATTTCTACCTCACTACCTGCAAGACCAATCAATGGACAAAACTTGAGGTCCCTGTGTGGGGAAGAGCCAGGGACGGATAAAAATATTGCTGAAAAAAATTAGGAAAGGGGAGAAACCAGACATTCGTGGGATTCCCTGACAGCTCCGTGCAGAAGGAAGGGCTGGGCTGGAAAAAATAGGGCCCCAGGTTCCTGCCAAGCTGTCTGAGGCCCGTCCTTTCCAAATAGCTCAAAGAAACAGCCAAGGCTCCCTTGTAACCCTTTCAGAACTCCTCTAGAGAGAAAGGCTGCTGCAGACAGAGCTGCTCCCACAGAGCACAAGACTACAGGGGTCCTCTCATTCCTAGAAGGCTGTAAGCAGCAGTTGATCTCCCCCATTAGAGCTACTGAAGTGAGAGCTACGGCCACATTAACCCTCCGAATACCACTCTGGAAAACAACTATTTTAATGGTGATTGGGAGGTTTAAATAAATGCAGAGGAAAGGGAGATCTGCTGGTCACTTTGCAACATGAAATATCTAGAACCTACACAGGATATTTCAAAGAGATCTAAGATCAGGATGGCTGGGGGGAGGTTATGAGTCAAGTAGTGCAAGACACTAAAAGATTTCAACTTGTTCTATATTGAATTAGATGTTTATTAGAACAGAAAACAGCATGTGACTTCTGTCACAGCCAACAAAATCCACTGGTGGCAGCTGAAAGCAGGAAGAGTTCACTGGTGAGGAAGGAGAGGGAAAAAAAAAAAAAAAAGAAAAGAAAAAGAATTGTATCAGCATGAACTGCCTATACCTGTTGCTCAGTTTTACATTTACTGCAATCAAAGAAAAACAACTGCATATTAATAAAAAATTCAGTGTTTAGCATGGTCAGAAGCCAGCAAGATATTAGTATATGTAAGTTATGAGTTAGAAAATAAAGATACAATAGTGTTACTTACATAAAACCAATGTTTTACTCCTACTTGATGTACTGTTTTCATTTCTTGTCATCTCTATAAAGACAGCCAGACAATTATTAGAGGGCTGGGAAGATTTCCATTTAGAACTTGAAAAGAATGGGACTGTTTAGTTTAGGAGAGACAAATAAGAAGGGAGATGATAGAAACATAGAGAATAAATAGCGCAGAAAATAAATCAAGCATTTCTGTTTGCCTTCATGTAATAAGGGTGCAGAGACTTTTGGCATATTGGGCGGGGGGGTGGGGCGGGGAAGGAAACTTTTGACTAATATGTAATTCACCTGTGGAACTCAATGCTACAGCTCAATGAGACTACAGTTTTTCCAGAAAGTAAGGATATATGATTAACAACAACATCCACACTAGACTGTGTAGAACAGAAAGTATTGTGACAACTACAAGCCAGATGTTAACAGGTGGAGGGTAAAAGCAAGCTTTCCCCCCCCAGACAGGGAATTTCACTGCTGCCCATCAGAACGTTCTCTGTGCTTCTACTGAAGATGGTGGTGGTAGTTGCTCCAAAGCACAGGATGGGAGAACTAGACAGATTAGCAGCCCAGTCCAGGACGGCAAATCCTATGTTTACATTAGGGTAAGGTCAGTTTATGGAGGCAGCTGAAATGAGAAAACCCAAAACCATTATGCAGTACTGGCTTGGGGGAAGGTATGAAACCCCTGTCACTCCCCTCCACCTACCAACATGGGCTGCTTGCTGGGAATAATGGGAAAGATCCTCTGGAAGGAAGTCACGCAGTCAAAGAGGAACCTGCCSCCCTCAAATTTCGAGAGCTATTTGCAAAAACCATAATTGCCCAAGGCCAGCAGACACAGGTTATGCAGACGTTGTGCCCCCTGTGCTCAGCTAGAGCCAGTCCAAGGGAGGCCCCAGGCTGCAGCTCCAGCAAAGCCTCCCAGAAGTAGCTGAATGGAGAGGCCACACTTGCACAAGTCCGCTGGTGCCCTGCTCTGCCCTGCTGCAAAGCCCCAGCTCTTGCCTCCGGCTCACAGCCCCAGCACTGGCTTCTACGCTCTCCCTGCACGCGGCCCAAACCCCCTTGGCCTCTGGAAAGGGTCCTGCGATTAATCTCACTTATTACCTCGGAAAAGTAACAGCGCGGCGGCTGCCAGCCAAGTCCGACTCAACAGCGTCTGGGGAGCCGAGGCTGCAGGGCCAGGCCTCAGGCTGTCTGGGCAAGTCACGAGCTTTCCGCCTTTCCTCTCCCGGAGGCTCCAGACAGACAGAGCCAAGGCCTAGCTGTGGGAAGCAGGGATCCTTCAGGACCGTGCCAACCCATGGTGTTGAGGCTCAGGGCGATTTCCGAGCAGGATGGAGAGTAATTGGACCTGCCATCACAAGTTTCTTTAGTGTGACCAAAATATATATAGAAAAAAAATACAAGGAAAGCCATGTATTTCTGAAGTTTAAGTCAGCCAATTCACTTCCACAGTTAACAAGTTGTCACCGGTGACCCTGGGAGATGTTTAAAAAAAAAAAAAAAAAAAAAGGTAAGAGGTTGCCGGGGTGGGGGAAGGCTGTTACAAGCACAAATATGCACGGGTAGAGGAAGAACATGCACAAACTAGAGACAGGATGAGTTGCAAGAACGTTCAGCTACTCAGGCAGTACTTCTATTTTTTGCCTGCCCTCCTCAAACCTCCTCTGAGCAGAAGGTAATAATAGACCAAACCCCAAATTTGGGGCTCTCAGAAATGCTGCTTCTCAAGGACCGCAGGCAGAATCAGCATGACAGAGCTGCCGAGGAAACGCAGACAGGGGATTGGTCACTGTAAATCACTGTACCCACCCTCAATTACTCCTCCACCTCAAATAAAGAAATTGAGTTAATTTAGGCATTAAGGTAAAGAGGTAAAGAGAAAAGAGAAAAGGACAAGCGGTATGAGGAGCAAGGAACAGACACATGGCTATGCTAGCACAGGGCTGGACTCAGTGCTGTTGGTCTGCTGCTGCTCTGGCAATTCTGTGCTGCTTAGCTAGGGAGGTGTTAAGGTCAACGCAGTTTGCTCAAATTGAACTGAAGGCCTATTGTGTAGCCCTCAGTGCCTGCTGCTTTCTCCCTTCATTTCCTCCAGAGGCATCACAGTCTCCAAGTTAGCTTGCACCCAGATGCTGTGCAAACAAATAGGCTCTGACCACTCGGCAAGTGTGGCACAGGACAGCAGTTGGGCAGCCTCTACCTTGTAAGAGACTGCAGGGAGCTTGAAACAAACAATTTGGAAGAGAATAAAATCACTATCAACCCTTAAGATAAAGAACCACAAGGCAACACATATGTAACAAAGAGAAATAGATTTATTCTTATAAAAACTTGGTGTTAGCTGCCAAGATTCCTGGGAATTCTCTCCTCCTTACTTCCAGCTGCAAGCGCATATGTAGTTAGCTCTTTCCCACAGCCCCTACTGCAACATCCATGCTGCTTCTGCCATGCTAAGCCCACCCTGGCCTAGCTCACGAGTCTTGCAAAAAAGCAAGACGGTCCCATCAGCTGCTCACCCTTCTATCATTGTGAGAAACACCGTGCACATTAGCACATCTCTTGGCTATTCTAGTATCACTCTTCTCATAGCTCTTCAGAGCCTGTCTAGTCAGGGTCCAAGCCTGATTTCTTATTTTGCATTCCACACCTCCAAAATTTAAAATAAAAACTGAGGAAACAATGAAGTCACTTGCACCTTCCCTTTAAGTCAAATGCAGCAAGCTGCCCCTTTGACACAAAGGATCAAGACCGGTGAACCACAATTAGCCTGTGATAGTCRTCTGGGCTCTTTCTGGCAAAACTCAAAGTTTCAGTGGAAATAGAGAACCCACTTACACCAGCACAGAACAAACCCTCAAAAGAGATCAGAAACTCATCCACATCCTCACAAGTCCAAAGGGTATATAGTTAGTATGATCAGAGCAGAACATCTGAAACCTAGAACATGTAGTACATGTACCCCTAGCAATAAATGAAAGCAGCATGAAGCAGAAGTAGGCACTAGGTGGGGAAGGAGGATATAAAGTACTCACTACCCAGCCAAGGCTAAGGAAGGCCAGTGATTAAAAAGTCCTGGTTTGGGAGACTGCAAAAGCAGTATAAGATTGTCAGGGGATGTGGCACAGGGGTCTTAGTTTGTGAGCTGGGGTGTGCAAGAAAGTGGAGTGTACAATCATTTTTCTGTGTAGAATTTTTGGGATACAAATAAATACATATTTGCTATTACAACAGGCACAGGAAGCTTTAAGTGGTACTGGATTTCCTGCACCCATATTGTTCAGTTGATTTGTACATGAGCAGTAAATATAAGCAATGTGACCCAGCAGCACCTACTATGTGAATGCTCTAACTATGCTGTGAATGGGCATGAAGTCCGATTCCTTCAAAAAGCTGCAGGCTTACTGCACATCAGATATTTCCAGAATTTCCAGGCATGAGGCATACTGTTTGGGGTTCCTGAAAGCCTGAGATGCCAAATGTCTGGGCGGCATCTTCTAGTTTCCCACCCCATTCGATACTTCCAGGCAAGGAAAAATAAAAATTAAAATACACAAAGCAGAGCCTGTTTGGGAACCTGGACATATGGCAGGTATGTGCACGCAGACTGTGAAGCCCTGAGCAGCTGCCGCTGTTACTACCACTGAGAATGACACCAGAGCAAATTAAACTTAGAAACCCTTAGATCAGAACATTGAAAAAGTCTGGTTTTATACAATTTAACCCAGATTAGACAGCCTGCCAGCAAAACATAATTTCTCGATGAACCTGAGCACCTTGGCTGAAATTATGAGCTAAGAAGTATTTTGGGCATGTCAAGCAATGAGAAGAGGAGAATCCCTTGTTTCTGACTGCAGTAGCCCTCCCAGGCTGTCTAGTATAATTTGGACTGCCATTCTACCTTCTGATGACAGGGAAGCTTGCTTGCCTGCCTCCCCTAACCAAGTTAGACTAATCTGTCAGAAGATCCAAGGAAAAAATATGCTGAGTACTTTAGAAGAGCTAGGTTGGTCTTGTCTTTAGGTTTGAGAACGATGTTATGAAAGAACAAGAAGGTAATGAAACAGAGGTCTGAGAAAACACTGACCATTTCACTGCTGAATTCTTGCCAACAGACTGCCCATGTGAGTTCTAAAAGATGAAGCTGAGCAAGGATGGCTGCTGTTGAATCCAAGGTGCCCACTGAAAACACAGAAATCTGTACCAGTTAGAAATCTTTCTCACTAGCTTTAGTCCAGGTCTTGGAGATTAAGTGACCTGCAGAGCCCAAGTTATTCTTTGAGGAGAAATCCATGGTCTTTTTCAAAAAAGAAGTGACACAGCAGCTGCAGATTCCAGTGCCAGAAGCTTCTAGGAACATCCACCATCCCCACCACGAGGGATTATGCAACTATTTGCCAACAGGTACTCAAAAGTTAGTTTAGGTTCTGAATCAAAAAGCTTCATTCTCTTAAACACCTGATTTTTTACTTTTATTATGCAACTGAGAATGCTTTCAAGAGAATGCCTTTTCAAGAGCAGTTCTAGTAAGGTCTTGGCTTCAGTGACTGGAAATTAGTTTCACTGGATAATGAGGGATCACTTTATTTGTTGTCCTTAGATTACATTACTAAAATTGTGATAAAAATTATACATGGAAATCTTAAATACTTTTACTACAAAACATGTAACCACGTTTAGCGCCTTTACAGCAGAATGTGACAATCCTGCCTGATGGATAGAGTGAGATATAGCGGAGATAGAACTGAAATAGGGCACTGAGACAGGACTACGGTTAAAGAAGGAGAGAGCAGATTTGGCATAGCCTCAATGAGCTACAGAGGGCAACAAAGACAGGGCTGCAGCAAATGTGGCAGAGGCTGCCAGCCATGTTATGGTAGTCAGAAGTAAGCCCATGTACAACTTGGGACATCTCAACTCTTGTGTAGCCCTGCAGGCTTCTTTGTCTGGGGCACAGTGAAAGCCTAAACCATCATTTGAGTTGGAATAGCGCCAATGCTTATAGAAAGTGATCAAAAAAAACAAAACAAAACAAAAAAAACCTCAGAAGGCACAGCAGTGCAGATATATAAAATAACATTTTAACCTAACCAGAACTGTTCTCTGTCTCTATATTACAAACTCAAGATCTCCTTTGCCTTTTGGCGACCAGAATACTGATTTGGCACCTCATCTCATACAGCCAAAAGAATTCAACAAAAGAAGGGTGACCTGCTTTTGAGAAGCATTTAGGTAAGTCAGTACTTGGAGAGTGGGAATTAAAGAGGAGGAAGATTTGTCAGTAAGAATAGCCTGCATCCTATAGATTGCAAGCATCAAAACGAAATTTTCAGACAAACCTCAGCAGCACTAAAATGGCTTAGATTTACCACAAAGCCATACAAAAACTGTAAGGACTGAATTTCAGAGGCAGATGTTTGAACTGGAGCCAAGTGCAAGCCAGATAAGAGACCCATTTACAAAACATTTCCATCCTTGCTGAATTCTACAACTGATAGACCAGAACCTTAATGGAACAAAACAGGAAGCTTTTCTTCAAACAGTCATCCAGTACTGAGCACAGGCTGACACCCATCAGATGACCCTCTATGAACTGTTTGCTCCAATGTAACAGATCAAGTAGCAAAAAAGGCATTTACAATGCAAGATAGCCATCTCCATATATCATGACCTTGATATTCCTTTTGGAATTTTCTCATTAAATAAAAGTTCACAGCCCAAGTAATCCAGCACTGCCTCAAGAATCCCTTTTTTTCATTTCCAGATTTACATAAAACTCTTAACTCCCGGTATTCTGGCCATTCGATACAAGCAGCCATGAAGATAAAGTAATTTAATAAAGGGTCTTAAGACATCTTTCTGTCTCTTGCTCTGAGGATAAAAACAGAGCAACTGAAGTACTGAAAGACCAAATGGTTCATAAAAGGTTTGAAGATGGAATCTTACACCCGCTGTGGCCAGACAATTCTGAAGTACTTTTGGATTGCTGTACAAAATAAAACAGAATTTCTAAAGGCATTAAACTATGCATACAATGCTAGATGAGGCAGAGCCTTGGAAGTCATTCAGAGTGGAGTTCTGGGCATTAAATGGTGGATTCTCAGATCTACAGGTAACATAACTGAAACTGTTTCAGAGCAATGTGGTAATTACAGTGACTTCTGCAGAGTTCTGCAACAGAAGATTTTGACCACGAGTAATCCTTTTCCAGCTATGTCTGTGAGTCCACGTAGAGGTGCAAGCACAGTTGAGAAAGGAACGGAAGGACAGCCTGCACTCTGCTGCTCTCTCAAGATACGTAGGAGAGGAAAGCAGTTTACACCTGTTGGATAGGTTCTTTATTTGGATTAGGTAATAACTCGCCCGGCTGAGCTCCAAGAGCAGAATCACCACCACCTCTCTCAATAACTCTAAACCCCAGAGGCAAACATTGTGCTGGAACAGAAACAGGCCAGGAATTCATTTCTCACATTCYTCCTCTTTAGGCAGGATGAAAAGCAGTGACTGATGAAATAAGAACAATAGTACTTGAGCTTTCCAAATCCCATTCCAATCCTCCTGTGGAGGGACCCATTTGAGGAAGGATGACCACTCAAGTCACATGCCTTCTGCACTGTGTGTCTGCCTCTCTCACCTCCCTCCATTTTCCAGTAGCATTCAGGCACCAATGACAAGAATTCAGTATTTTCATGTATATAGTGCTTTCCAGTCCTAAACTCATATGTTGGAGAAGCTCTGCCTCATTATTCTATTTTAAAAGACAAAAATGAAGGCTTAGGCAAAAGAATAAATAATATTTACTGAAGTGGCAAAGGAAAAACTCAAATCTCCAGCAGTTCTGGGCCTGTATTCAGCCTAGTCTACTGCAGCAAGCTCGCCTTGCTCCTAGCTTCCAAGATCCAGAATCCTTGGGGTAAATCTTGCTGCTCTTTCAATCCCAGGAAGAATGGTTTTACAGCAGAATCACAGTCCTCTGCCCTGAGTCCCATGAGTATATCAGCCATAAATGTAAATTCCAATGTCCAAAATTAATAAAGAGCATAAAAAAGCCATCTGAAACTTTTATAAACACTGCAAGATGCTGCTCTATCTCTGAACAATCTAAATTGATATTCAAGGAAAAAGCATGAAGATGAGGCTTTAGCGGAGATTTCTGCAGTATCGGGTATAAGTTTGCATTCTGCATGTCTATCAACACCAGCAAACCTAAACTTACAGATGCAGGGATGAGAAATGATCAAAGAGAAACAGGCGTTTCCCTTTCATTCTACATGTTTATCCATGCCCTTATTTCACCATGAACCTGCCAGCTCTGGGAACATACCTCTATTTGCATAGGCCTAGTTTCTAGGATAGTCCTGAGAAGAACCAGTACTAGGCCCTTAGATGTTATCTTCTGAGCAAGAAGCCACACACAAATTACAAATGAGCTCCTGAGTGCATTGCATTCTTCTTCAAAAAGATGGAGCAGCAATTTTAACTTACCTGACTGCTGAAGAGACAGATCTTTTGTCAGCGATATGAGTGTCTGACTGTACAGTGCACAATGACCCTCTTCTGTTGAGTGGTGACCAGTAGCTCTGTGGGGCGGCTGCATTCCCCTTGCTTATAGCTCCACTTGCCAAGTTCAGGTTTGTTAACTAAAGAGGAAAAGAAAAAAAAAAAAGACATCAGAAACAATTAAAAGCCAAGAAAAGAGCAAAAGGTGTCACTAAGTAAACTGGATAGAGTATGTACTAAGAGGAGTAAGACCGCTAGAGAAGGGAAACCTTCAGATGCAGAAAAACTGTGCTTGTTGCATAATGCAGTGGGAGAGATGACACCAACAGCCACCGTGAGATGGCCAGCTTGAAATGAATTCAAGTACCAGCATTAAAAATACAACCCTTCCATTCACAGAAGAACAAAGGAGGAAAAGGACAAAGATGGAGCAAAAATCGCAAAGTAAGAAAGCAACATCATGTTCCTGCCATGTGAAAAATTAACTCTACATGCACTAATCAAAAGCTAGAAGCTCATATTACACTGAGCAGAGGCCAGAGCGTCTGCCCAGTCATCATGAGCTGTGTCACTAAGCCAGCCATATGCATCTGTCCTCTCTCTACCCCTCTCTATGCATACATACAGGCACAACCCAACAGCATATGTACCTTGGATATAAAATTCAAAACCAAACTCTACCACACATGAAAGAAACTTCTCACCCAACCACTTCCAAACTGTTCACACAAGTAAATACACTAGTTAATGATAGCCTAAAAATCACGTTAGGTGTATGTTTGTTATATCAAGCTCTAAAGAAATTACCTATGTGTTTTTAAGTATATAAAATGTATTCCATTGTTTCTTTCTCTGACCATTCCTCTGTGTTGCTTATCTTCTTGAAAGATCAAACTCTGCAAGCAGACACTATCTGTTGGTTTATTTAAGAGAGCCTAAATACATAACGTAATGGTATCTACCAGAGCAGTGTAAGTATTAGTTTACATTTTAAAACAAAAAATTTTATGACRGTTACAAAACACTACAAAGGTTGCAAAGCTAAGATTCCCAGTCAGGCATTGCCAGAATTAAGTTTATGACTGCCTTTAATTACATAATCACATGCTGCTTTTTAGGAGCACAGAACAGACCTGGTTCTGCACCAAGATTAAGGTCATATAGCAAGCAAGACTTATCTGTATTGCCCCTCCTCGCTTCTGTGGCAACTGGAAGGCATGAGACACAGGACACAGACAGAAAGAAGAGTCTAACAACTAGCCCTGCATCTGCTCCAGATCTCAAAAGTGACTTAATAAGCATCACCTAAGTGTGACTTAACTTAAGCATCACTTGTGAATTCCCAGCTTTGAGATCTTAACAATGCTCTTTTACCTGAATTTGTGTGCAATTACTCAAACAAGTACATACCAGCTTCATTTCAACACACTACACATACCTACAATAGACTTGTGCAGGACTGCAGACTTCATATCCTCTGACTGAACTCTGGAACATGAACTAACGTTGCAACTGGCAACACAGCACTCAACCACTCCTTCTGTGGTTGAGTAGTACAAGGCATTTAAGCATTTTGTAAGTTCAGAAATCTTAACTCCTACTTCARGTTCTGGACAGGATTAAATTATAGTGGTTACGCACTAGGCTTCTGCCCGCTTCTCCAAACGCAACTGCTTTCGTCTCATCTCAGCTCTATCCTTTCCTGTTCTTGCGCCTTGTCTGTGTGTCATTATTCTCACCTAGTCAGTCCCAGCTTCCACGTTTCAGGTGTCATTCTCCTTATTCTGCTCAGTCCAGTTTCATTCTTACAGACTTCCAGCACTGGCCTCCCCACTACTTCTGGCCCCTGAGCCACACCGTTTCAGGCCTGGAACTTTCCATAGGATTAGTTATTTGATCTGTCTTCCCACACTTTTGTTCTTAGTTCCTCTTCCAGTTGCTCACATGCCATATATCCAGGTGGTTCTAGTTTTATTCCCATCCCCAGCCCGCTCCTTTTGCCAACCTCTTTGTTCACCCAGTCCCAGAATGCGGGCTCCTCATCGGCCCACATTTACCACACCGCCATTCCCTCCATTTCTGTCCTTTCGCCCAAATGGTTCTCAGTGTCCTCTCCCAAATTATATCCAGGTCCAAATTTCACAACCTCCTTGTCCTAGAAGTTCTCCACACCTTGGGAGAACTCCCACTCATTCTGCATTCAAGTCAGACAGGCTCCCAACCCAACACAGACCAGGTCACTGAGAACACAGGAGAATGGTGTCTCAAGCCTCAGTACTCTAGAAGTGCAAATACAGAGAAATTCAGTTTAGCATCCTCAGTGTGGAGGGAACCTCCAGGAAGCTGAGAAGCTCTAGCAGGTGCTGCTGAGTATATTTCACCTGAAGCTCTTCAGATAGTTACTGTGCAATCAAGCTTGGACAAAATTTTAAATTCCAAATTGCTATTCCAAAGCATGGGAGATCCAGAGATTTAAAAGAAAAGTTCTGTAGATATTAAAATGCACAGAATGTTTTTTTAATCCAGCCTTGGTTTTGGCTGGAACACTTCACCTTGCCTGAAGTGTTCCAAAAACTGAACATTAAGCACAGAAAACATGAGTCCAAATGGATAAAGTTTCAGAACAGTACAAGCAATTTAAAACAAGGTGTTATAGTGGGACATATCGGGCAAGCTTAGTAATGGGCAGTGCTATCCATCTTATATGGAAAACAGCATTAAGTGTCATTTTGGTGCCTCTGCCTCACCCTTAAATGTTGTTGCCTTCTATAGAATTTAATTAAAAATTAAAGCATTTTCATTGCAACAACAGAAAACTTCAAATTAGGTTTAGTTCTGATTGTGCCAGGCACTATACAAATACCTAACAATGACAGTTTCTGGCCACAAAGAGTTTATTGTCTGAAAAGCAAGAATGGCAAATGAGGCAAACACAGAGGCAACATGGTAAATGAAATAGGATATATACAATTCTTAGTTTGTCAGCAACAGTGATCACAGCTTTGCTAATACATCCAATGTGTGAAATGAAGATGACTTTATCCAATTTTCTCTCCTCATCATCTTGATACCAAGAACCATTTAGTCTAATGAATTACCACCTCACCCCTGCTCTATTAATGCGATATGCTTTCCTCTCTAATACTGTATCATTGTTTTTTTGAAAGCTGTCTTTCTAAGCAAAGCAGGTGAGCAAATAGCTTAGCATGGGTAGTAGGGACATTTCACACATTCCAGATAGACAGGTGTTTAAACTACAGCAGGATTAAATACAGGCAAGGGATTCAGAATGAGGGAGAGAACACCAGTAAGAGTATAAGGTTTAGCTGCAGCCAGCCCACCCAAATGGGTGTTGCTGCTTGGTACTGTAACACGCACTGAGATGTTTCAGCTGCTATAATTAGCTTGCCAGGATGTTGCCTTGGTGGATTGCTGGGGCACCCCCAACATATCTGTGCTCAGCAGAGTGGCTTCATTTTCTAGTCACCAGTCTAGTGCACCTGATGAAACTGTATTCCTTCCTTTATAGAGGCAAATAGCTAGCAGCAAATCAATTGTTACTTTGGCTTAAAAGAAGATAAGGTATAGCACCTGGACCAAAGCAGATACCAAAATCTCCATAAAGAATAGCTTGCAGCTTCAGAAATTGCAGTAGTGGAAAACAAACCAAACGAACAAAAAACCAAACGAACAAAAAACAACCAAACGAACAAAAAACAACCAAACGAACAAAAAACAACCAAACGAACAAAAAACCACCAAACGAACAAAAAACCAAACGAACAAAAAACCAGAAAACCAAGAAAGGCAGACTAGTGGGGCTCAGCAGGGAAGGTGGTTATTGGTGTGGATCTACAAGAATAAAGTTAGTTTTCACATTGAGTTGTATCAAGATGGGTCCAAACTCTCCTGCTTGGTAAGATTCCTGTTTTTCACTAGCAGGGAAATGAATATGATAATGTTCTGAGGGACTTCAGAATATTTTTTCTGACACTGACAGTATGGCAGGAGACCTGTGTGTGCTGCACTGCACGCTTCAAGCATCCGTATTTTCAAACATCTCTCCTCACATCAATACGTTCTCTGTGGAGTCTGTAAAAGGCAAGATAATACACAGCTAATATCTCTCATGATAGAATGATTCATAAAGTTTTGCCACAATTTTTAAACTGTTGGGGATAGCAAAAAGGTCACAAGCTGAAAGGAACATGCTGAGTGAAGAACACAATGGGATAGTAAATCCCAAAAAGCTCTCATGGAAGGAGAAGCGCCCACGTGATGTACTTTTGTTTATTATCTAACATCAAGAAATAGAGGAGGGAAGAACACGTGGGTTGTCACAGCCATATCGATAAATAGAGCCTTGTGTTAGAAAACTTAACAGCACATATATGTACTGTTATACTTAGTTCGATACAATGCTAATAAGCCAAAAGTCAAATTATTGCATAATGCCAAAATACTACTGCTTTTTTTTTTTTTTTTTTTAAACTTTTTAAGCATTACAAGGTAAGTTTATGACTGCAATAACACTTGCCTTCTTGACAGCAGAGACATATAAGCTTAAAAGAATTGGTCTCTACGGTCCTGCTTTATTCAGAGAAATTTATTTCTGAATAAACGCAAGATTGAAAGCAAGGCCACAACACAGAATGATACCCGAAAGTGCTGGATATAAGAGTTGAGGATTTTGGTTTTCTTAACCTGCTTTATAATTTAAATAGGAAATATGAAATCTCCAAATAGAGATAGAAAGAAAGAAAATTCCAGGACAGAATTTGTTTCTAATGAATAGCATCCTACAGACAAAGACCCATTGTATTGTACATTTAAGAAATCACAAGCAAGAGTCAGAAGAGGAGCTTAGTATCTTTCACATTTCTGATCTACATTATACTATTCTTTCTATAGTTTTCCATTATCATATTCAAGAACCTTTTTTCTGTAATAAAGTGAGTATATTCATTTTGATCTTGTCTAATTTTTCAAATAAGCTAAAGCAGCAAATGTTAACAATGGCAAAAAAAAAAAAAAAAAAAAAAAAAAAAAAAAAAAAAAAAAAAAAAAAAAAAAAAAAAAAAAAAAAAAAAAAAAAATCAGTGCTGCAGATCAGCCTTCACGGATTCAGGAAAAGCCTCCTAAAAGCCTGAGTGTTTCTCTTGCTAGTTTGCAGGAGTCAACCAGGGTGAACAGGGACAGATCATCACTGGAAGTTGTTACTCTGCCCCTCTTGGCAGAGTGTGAAAAAGTGACTTAAATTTTCATTACCAACATCCTAAACAGCAGATCCTGAGTTTCATTGGTCAATGCGTTATAACACTGAGCAAGCAATGCACTACAAAAAATGCCTACTTCACACTCCTCAGTTGGCAGTTTTAGTATTTTTCTGCTAGAGGCTAGTCATATCCTATTGCCTATAAAGTGCTGGGGACTAGAGATCTACGAAGTCTAAAGACCGTTTCTCTTACTTGGAGCCATACTTGCATCCTCTCCAGTTCACACATCTCACATTTCCATTTGGATCTTTCTGATTGGTGAGGAGGAAAAGGGATCCAGAGTTCAAGACATATTTCAAAGATCAAGACTAAAAGATATGACAAAAGAACGCAGTCATCGTAGGCCTACTTTATTGTCTCTTCCAAAAAAACCTTCAATATGATAAAAAGGTCATAGTCTGAAACAGGAGGAGACCTAACACCACAAAGTTTTCGGCACAAAGTACCCTATCAGCAAGTTTCAGAGGTATATATGAACATCAACAGTTCACTGAGAAACCTTTTCTTTTAAGGAAAGATTGGACAGGGATCATGGTAAGACACACGTAAGATTACTGCTCCTCTACCTTATGACCAGACCAGAGTCTTTAGGTTTTGATGCCTCAGACAGGACAAGATGACACTGTATCATAAGCTCATAAGCTCAAAGAAGGAAGCATTCCACTAGAAAACTGAAAATGTGCAAAATGTCTCATTATTTGTAATATCTTCTCCTTTGCCTTTTGATCCATTTTTTCCTGTGTGCTGTTTGACTCCTTCAAGACCCTTCAGTCAATCCCTAATTTTCCATTTTATTACTTACCATTCATGCAGCAATGCCATCTTTATCCAATAGCATGTGAAAGAAATGTTTCTTTCTTCCATTACCTGGCTTCTGTAGTCACTGTATTTTCACCTGCCAAGACTTCCTCAAATACACATACCCCTGAAGCTTTCGAGATCAGTGAAATATTTATATTCCCGGGAACAGAGGGGAAGAGCTAACAACTTGCCATTAAAAAAAAAAAAAAATTTGCTGCATTCTTTCAGTTATATTTTTCTCCTTTCAGCCTTCAGAGATGACTATAACTAGATGTTACAACAATATAAATATTCACTGTTAAATCTGTCCTCTCCCCAGTCTGTGTGTTGCATTTTCTTGGCTTCACCACAGAGCTCCCATGTACATCTGTGATCTAGTGCAGGCTAGCATGACTTGGTCTAACAGAGCACCCAGGTCTTCCAGTACTATTGGAAACAGTCCACCTGCCTTGCCTTCCTTAATGCATCGAGATACTGGAATCCAACAGGCCATCCCAGTATGGGAAACATCACGGGATCTTAACCTGCCTCTTTCCTTAAGAGGCAAAGGAAACCCCAAACCACAAATCTCTCTCTCTCTCACACACACACACTTTCACTGCCTGAATAGTGGCACAAAATATACCTACTACAAATTCCTTGAAGAAACCATGTAATACAGAGTTTTCTAGGGCCAGCTTTTTGTTACCCAGGCCAGCTTGCTGACCACACCCCATATTAAAACACCTTCATTTTATGTACAGATTTGAATTTGCAGAAGCAACCAGCCAGAAGAAGGGAAGAACTGGTGCTAACAGGCTGGGAAGTGTGAAATCTGTGTGTGTACCAAGGCCGATCTGGCCAAAGGCCTGTGACATTCCTTCTCTGCTCACGGAGCTTACCAGCTTACAGGATATACATATGCATACAGAGCACAAGTGTTCCAGTCTCCAGAAAATGTTCCAGACAAAGGCCTGCCAGAGACATTCCTGGGAAACCTGACAAACTTGCAAATTCCTTTGTAGTGTCTCCAGCGTATGCATCCATTTAACAATGAAAAAAACCCCCAAGTTAGTGCTGCTGCTGTGGATGGCTGAACTCCCCTCTTCCTTCTCCTGAAAAAGTCAGGCTTTCATTTAGACACTCTCTGCCTCAAAACTTCCCAGTGGGAGTGATTTTGATAAGGCACAGTCCTGCCAAACATTTGATGATCAGGGTGTAATCTTTCCCATAAACATGAGTTCTAGCTGCTCAGCCTGGCCCATTTGGTGACACTCTGCAGATGCATCATAACAAAAGCCTCTGCTCCTATTCCCTTTGGAGCCTCAGAGCAGAAGGGGTTCAATTCAAGCACTGCAGAAACTACATTGACATTTTCACTTCCTACAACCTCTGCTGAGACCAGTTATATTACTGCTGATGCTACAAATCAGTAGTATTAAAAGTAATTCCAGCTCCTGTGTGAACAGCCTGGGGATGAGGAGGAGATGGGGGCCCTGCAGCAGTGCAGAGCTGTGTGAAGGAAGAAAGAAAAATATCCCCCAGATTTCATCTCCTGGCTTCTTGCTCCTCTTCCTAGTTACAGTGAGATGCTTTTTTCCTTTACACTTCCCTTCCTCTCCATCAGTAGAAGGGTAAAAGCCAACCAAATGGTTACATAAGGAAAATAAATCTGATTAAAAGACTCAGATAAAGTGGGTTGAGTCAAAGCAAGGGACTAATACTGAAAAAAACCCTTTGGTGGGGAAAATATCCCCACCAAATCTCTGCAAATATTTGCTGCACACTGAGTTTCATGGTCTTTTTGCAGTCACCATGTTGCGCTGCTCAGGTCTAGAACTGAAAGAGCTGATGCCCACTGGGACCCGTACAGTGTGTTTTGGCACACTTGCAGTTTGTTTTGTGTCACTTTTCCTCTGCTGAGGACAGGGCAGGCCAGGGTACCACACTGTGTAATTGAGACAGGTAACTGAGGAGTGGTGTGGGTTCAAATATTGTTGTAGCTGATGTTAAGCTGGAGCTCACTATTTTGGGATTCCTGTGGCATACTATTCCCACAAGGTCACCCCGGGGCACTGTAAAGTGCCCGTTCCAATTCTTCCTCACTCCCTCTCCCCTGTCCTAAGGTTTAGTAAACTCATTGGCTTCTTGCTAATTTCCACCTTCTGTCCAAACGAAAAATGTAGAATGAGAAAAGTGCCCCATCCTTCTATGGGTCTGTCAGCATGTTTGCAGGAACCCTGGCTGCTGGATCTTGGGCACTATTGGCTGCATAGCAAGGATGGAGACAGCTCAGTATAGCCCTTACCTGGGTGGTCTGATGTTATCCCTGTGATTAAACTCCCTGGCTAGAAGAATTGGAGCTATTCCTAATGATAGCTGGGTCCTGAAATCTCACACTCTCCCTCACAGAGAGCGACAGAGCTCCCACCAGGCTTCCCCTCCTCCTTCTCTTCCTCCTCCTCCTGGTGAAGCCGGCCAATTCAACACATTCTTTAGTTCACTAGCATTAATAACTACAAAGTACTACAGACTGGTAGATATCAACTGCAGCCCCCCACACCAGCCAGTGATAGGGACCTCACACAGATCCACCATTACAGAAGAAAACCTTCTTTTAACCTTACAGCACCTTCTTTTAACCTTACAGCATATTTCAGAGAGAAGTAGCATGCTATTCACAAAGAAAAAACACATACATATCCAGGATCCAGCCACCTGGCTCTGGATCTACACACATGCTGTGCATTTTAATGTCCTCCCCTTAGAAAGTCCTGCAATACAAGCACATGGAACTATTTTATGCTAAACATACGTGAAATAAAGACTTTAGGATTAATGCCTGGTAAGGAACACAGCAGAGGGAAAAGAAGTCTGGATTATTTTGGTCACAGCCTTCATACACCCATCAGGAAAGGCCAATGGCTAACAGTAGGTACAGATGAAAAAACCCTCGTAGTTCAGCTGTCCAGGAGTAGCACAGTAGCCAGTAAGGTCCCTATATCACAAATCAAGACAAGAAAGGCAATTAAGTCCCTATACAATGAAAGGGGCTTACTGAACTGTATCTTCAGGCTTCATTCCCCAACTCACCACCAATGTATCTGCCTTGATTCTCCAATAGTACTGTTACTATCTTAGGCTCATGCTAGGCAACGGGCAAACTGAACAAGAAAATTTCAGGACAATTGAAAAAATTGAGTTGAGTATTGTTAACACACTGACAACACTGCCGGTGAACCGCTACACTACACATACTGACAAAGACATCATCACTCTGTAAAAATAATTAGCAATCATTTGCATGCCATAACTAGGGAAATCGCTAATTTCAGATACCAATTTCCTCACAAGTGTCTCAGTAACCCACTTATCATAAAGGAAATATTTAGCTTGACTACAGTAAAGCAATGTAACAAAGAAAAAGTCATAAATATGGAAGCAGCGGCATAGCACACGTTCCTCAGTATTAAAGACAAAAGGTCAGTTCAGAGCAATGGCCCAGCAAACTCGCTATCCTGCCTGACATATTTCAGAAGACGGAAGAAATTTTAGTTTCCATGCATCTGAAACATCTTATTGATAATGAAAATTAATTTATTAATTCTGTATGTTAAAAGCTAGGGATCTACCATTTGCAAAATGCTCATTATTCTGTCTGAGTTAACTCTGGCCTGTTAAGCTTTCTGCCTTAATGGTATCTTGTTGCAGGAAGTTTCAGAAGGTAAGTATATTCTGTGACAATAACTACTCACTTTTATTATCAGTTTTTACTCTGATGTCTTCCTACTAAACTGAATATCCCCTTCTTATTATGAGAAACATGAATAAAATCAACTTTATTTACCTTGTCATCCACTGCTCTGTATAATTCCTTCATACCCATCTCCTCCCTAAACAAACTTAATATTTTAACTTCCTCATTAAAAATGCATTTTGCGGTTAATTGTTGTAGTCACCCATCTGTGAATCCCAGTTATTTTTCCTGAATTCACTTTAAGAATAGCAACCAGAACTGAAAAGAGTTTTTCAAGGGAGGGCATGTAATTCATGCTTACATAATTACATACTATTGTCTATCCTCTTCCTTAAACATGCTAATAATTTTTGTTTGTTGCCTTTACTGCTTGACTTAGAACAGGTATCTCCACTGAGCTTTCCAGAACAAAATTCATTTTTTCTTCCCTAAATGATTAATTTAAAGCTTATTACTTTAAGTGGTTAAAATTATTGCTTGCCATGTAATCAGTTATTTCTAAACACTGAACTTCATCTGCCATTATCTTGCCCAGTTAATGCAGTTGTTAAATTTCTCTTAGCTTTTCTCATAACAATCAACAAAAGAATACAGATGCACTGACAAATTACCAGGAGGTAGGCTCAAGAATAAGTTTACAGCACACACGTAACTTCACAGTAATTGAACATCTGGACACTTGTAGCCCACATTATACTGAAGGTAACAAGAAGTTACCTCATGTAGTAAACACGAGCTGCACAAGCATGTGTTCACATGGATGAACACTATAGAGCAGTTAATCTACTGTAAATTCACACCCCATATTACCTTGCAATAACTTGCTTTTATATTCATTCTTTAGGTAATAATATGCCAGTCATTATGAACATCCTCCTTTCAAATCTTTAATTTTACACTCCATCGTGTGCATTCTGTATTCTGCATCTTCAGTTATCCACTTGCTGTATAGCAAATTGGCTAGTTATTCTTTTGTTTGCTTTCTGTCTGTTCTCGATGTATAACAAAACTTTACCTCTCACCCTACAGATACCTGGCTTGCTTAACAGTCCTTGCTGAAAGCTTGTCAAAAACTTTTTTGGAAGTTTGAATAACAGGAACCGATTCCACTAGATGCTATTTTTCTCAGCTCAAAGAATTCTAAAAGATCAAGACATGGGTTGGGTGTTTTGCTTTGTTTTGTTTTGTTTGTTTGTCTGAATTATGTTTATATGGGTAAATTAAAATTCCATTTTTATTTCAATTTAATATATATCTGCTAGTGGAGCCAGACTCGCTGCTTTAATTTACAGGAAACTTTAGGGTCCTTATTACAGATAAGCACATTTGTTGCCTTTCTGTCCTCTATACCAGCTTTACCACACCTTTCAGTAGAAACTTTGTCACTTCACTGTTGCGTTTCTGAACTCCTAAATGTACACCATCCAGCCACAGAAGTCTCACAAAACATTTTTTGCCTGTCTTTTCTCCCAGGAGCTTAACTTCATTACCTGGAAAGAAAATGTATCTCCTCTGTATCTACAATAGTGAAAAATAATGCAAAATAAATTATTTAGCATCTCTAATGCCCATATCCTCCAAAATTTGTTTCTACAGACCTAGAATATATCCCCAATGAATTAGTAAATTAATCTATCAATAGCATATTTAAGGAAATCTGATTCCCTGTGGCATCCCCGCATGTGTCTCTGGCCAATAACCACATCATTCACAAGTCTGCTACCTATGATATCTTCAAGACCTGTCCTCCCTATGTCCCCCTAACTTACAAGCAATAAGCAGCACATCTTGCAGCTAGTTCCAAATTAGAAGCCTGTTCACTGCTAATTAATATATGCATTCTGACTGGCTAGGCAGCAGTCCAAACAGAACAGATATGTTGAACTCCACTTGATTTTAGCCCTCGACTGAAACACTCTCATGGGCCTTGCACTTCTATGCACTTAACATTTTTCACGGAACAGGTAAGAATGTACTACCTTCAAGACTAATTTAGTTGAAACTTCTTACTTGTTTTCTTATGACCTTCTGAGCTCAGATACCTCCTTATTATCCTACTCAGCCATGAACTTATCAGGTTAATGCTGGATTCTCAAAAGGCACACATTTTCCATAGAGATCTCTGTGTTGCTTGCTCCCAAACGTATTGGGTAGTTAACTAGAGGAACACCTTGTTATTTTTGGATGCTGTGGAGTACTATAGTTAGATGGTGAGTACTGCAAAAGTCAGGCAGCGTTTGAAAGGTCTTTTCTGGATAGAGGTACATAATTCTCACTGTCACCACCTCAAAATCAGCTTTATTATTATATTTTACGTAATAATTTTATGTAATCACAAAAACATTGTAAATCTGTGTTTTTAAGTAACTAAAATGGAATAAAATTCCTCAGAAGTAAAAACTAACATTCATTGTTAACAGCTATATTTAACAATAAAGATTCTCCCTAGCAGCTGACATCATCTACCTGGACTTGTGCAAAGCATTCAACACTGTCCTGCACAACATCCTTGTCTCTAAATTGGAGAAACATGGATTTGACAGGTAGACCACTCGGTGGAGAAGGAATTGGCTGGATGGTTGCACTCAAAGAGTTGCGGTCAACGGCTCGATGTCCAAGTGGAGACAAGTGACAAGTGGCATTCCTTAGGGGTCGGTATTGGGACTGGCGCTGTTTAACATCTTTGTCGGTGACATGGACAGTGGGATTGAGTGCACCCTCAGCAAGTTTGCCGATGACACCAAGCTGTGTGGTGCAGTTGACACGCTGGAGGGAAGGGATGCCATCCAGAGGGATCTTGACAGGCTGGAGAGGTGGGCCTGTGCGAACCTCACGAAGTTCAACAAGRCCAAGTGCAAGGTCCTGCACATGGGTTGGGGCAATCCCAAGCGCAAATACAGGCTGGGTGGAGAATGGATTGAGAGCAGCCCTGAGGAGAAGGACTTGGGGTTGTTGGTTGATGAGAAGCTCAACGTGACCTGGCAACACGCGCTTGCAGCCCAGAAAGCCAACTGTATCCTGGGCTGCATCAAAAGAAGCATGACCAGCAGGTTGAGGGAGGTGATTCTGCCCCTCTACTCTGCTCTGGTGAGACCCCACCTGGAGTACTGTATTCAGCTCTGGGGCCCCCAACATAAAAAGGACATGGATCTGTTGGAGTGAGTCCAGAGGAGGGCCACAAAGATGATCAAAGGGCTGGAGCACCTCTCCTATGAAGACAGGCTGAGAGAGTTGGGGTTGTTCAGCCTGGAGAAGAGAAGGCTCTGGGGAGACCTTATAGCAGCCTTCCAGTACCTGAAGGGGGCCTACAAGAAAGCTGGAGGGGGACTTTTTACAAGGGCATGTAATGATAGGACAAGGGGTAATGGCTTTAAACTGAAAGAGGGTAGATTTAGATTAGATATAAGGAAGAAATTCTTCACTATGAGGGTGGTGAAGCACTGGAACAGGTTGCCAGGAGAAGTTGTGGATGCCCCATCCCTGGAAGTGTTCAAGGCCAGGCTGGACGGGGCTTTGAGCAACCTGGTCTAGTGGAAGGTGTCCCTGCCCATGGCAGGGGGGTTGGAACTAGGTAATCTTTAAGGTCCCTTCCAACCCAAACCATTCTATGATTCACTGTATTTATTAATTTGTAATGCTGAATATTTATCTTTCATAACCTAACTTAAGATTGTCATACTCCAGTGTGTCCTTAGGCAACATCTTTCCTGCACTTACCATTAAAGACAGTTACAGAAGTTACCCAAACAGCTGCTCCTTTTCTAGTCTAAGATAGAATAATACTGCTCCTTTTTTCTCTCTATTCATCTCTCTCTCATTCCTGGACAGTAATGCATTATACAGTGATGCAGGGGATTAAGTAATGATTCTTACGGGTTCTAGATCAATATTTCTATTGTATACCACTGTGAAGGCACCCTTGTTTTCTCCATGTTGCAAGCATGAAGATGCACTGATGAAATTTTATATAATATAATGAAAAATATTTTTCAAAAATACAAATTAATGAAAGGCAAAATGTTCTCACACACTTTGAGAGACAGTCTGTGAGGACTGAAAACTAACTGTGTACAAAGCAATGAAACCACACATCAGCAAGGCTTTACCTTCCTACCATCTCCACCTCCCATATAAGAACTGTTCACTTTATGAGTATCACTGTGAAGTTCCCATCTGGTACTTCAGAAGTGAATGGAAGAGGACTGACAAGACAGAAAGCTGATGTAATCACAAAAATCTTGTTTTCTTAAGACAACAGATTTTAAATATCTTGTTCAAAGCTCGTCAGATACTTACACTTAAAATTTTCCCTTTGAACATTGTAATTTCAGCAGCCTATTGGCTTAATAAATTAAACTGATTTAATACAGAGGGTAGAATACAAGAGTGTAAGAGAGAAAATGTGAAACAGGTGCTTTAGGCATGGGTAGGAAACAGTGAAGAACAGCAGGGATTGGAAAGGGACAGAGGTGGACTCCCAACCAGAATGGCAACATCATTCCAAGCACAGCTGTTAAGGCTACATTCCTGGGAACCCCAGAGAGCCATGCTAGTACACAGATACCAGAAGCAATTCTCACAAGAATGGGAATGGAAAACAAGCTTCCCAGCTGCTCTTGGAAGGAGGTAATGTATTCAGAGTACCCCCGCCCCCAAGACACAGCTGGGCACGACACAGGGAACCAAAGCACAGACAAATGCACTC
The DNA here is from genome assembly GCA_035582835.1 of Phoebastria nigripes. NCBI lineage: Eukaryota > Metazoa > Chordata > Aves > Procellariiformes > Diomedeidae > Phoebastria > Phoebastria nigripes. The sequence continues at coordinate 1,360,170 of JAYKAV010001022.1, read as the reverse complement.
AACTCTCACACAGAAGTTCTTGCCCTTGGAAAAGAAACACAGTCCACAGCAATAGTAGCATTTTCAAAAGTCTCTCTTTCACACACCCCGTCTAAATCAATAGTCCTAATCTTGCCATTAAACATAATTAAATCCAAATATCAAGTCCCTTTCATACCAGCCAGGTACTTTCCAACAAGGTAGACTAACTCCAAGTTTCTGGAGTGGCTTTAAACAATTGTACTATTTCTATTATTTAGGTAAGTGATGTTCTCTTCCAGGGGTCATCTTCATGCCAATTTATTTTAGAATGCTTTTACTTTAAAAGGACTATTATATTTCAAGTGACTTAAACAGAGGAGTGAAAAGGGGGGAAAAAAAAAAAACAATACAGAGTCTCCTGTCTAAAAACGTATAGGAAAGTAGTGCCCTGTTTAGACCACCCTCATAGAAGCCCTATCTCTAACCTTCTCTCAGCTTTCAACCCCTTACTTCTCCTGTCCCAAAGCCGCCAGGGTTTCATAACCCAGAGTCCCCAAACACTCCCATCGCAAGTCTTTCCCTGCTTCAACCCATACCAATGGTCTTTGACTTCTCACTTCTCTCCAGCTGTTTTCTAAATCCTCTCCCACATGTTTCTCTATCTCTTCTGCCCCTATCTTCCCTGCTCCTGGTTCAGACCAAATCCTTGTCTGCCCAAATCTATAACCCCGCAGCAACTCCCAAATATCTTCACCAATATCTACTCTTCTGCAAATCACTTTCCAAACTGCCAGCCTACTCTGTAATGCCTGCACTTCTCCTATTCATTCAATCCCCCTGCTTCAAATCCACATCCATGCCTAGTAGCTCAATGCCAGATGTCGTGCTTCCAGGTCCCTCAACGATGAGCCCAACCCTTGCTTGGCTCCTCCAGTTTTGCCTGTACAGGCACTTGCTGCCATACTGTTACGGTTTTATTGTATGCTGGTACCTCTTGTCACCCTTCATTGTCATGGCAGCCCCACAGAACTAAAACCCTTGGTCCTTGTTGCAAGACAGGCTTTAAAAGCCAGGCTGGATCAAAAAAACAATCAGAATGACTCTTAGATGACAGAAGAGTAGAATGTGTTGGGGGGGAAGCACAAGTAGTAGCCGTATGCTTTAGCTAAGTTCTTTTGGGCCCTGCAGTTACATCTGAACCTTCCAAAACATCACTGTTTCAGGTATGATTAAAATAATAGTCTCAGCTTAGAAATTACTATATGCCATAAATTCAGTACTGAAGAATCAGATTGCCTTAAAAGAAAAACTGTCCTCAACTAAACCATCCAAATTTTCATACTAAGCAAGCTTCAGATTTCATCTCTCCAGAGGGATTATTGCAGAAACATGGCCTGGAGAATCACAGTAGAGAGCAGATGTCTAGAACTGAATGGACACAGACTCAGGAAGGAAATTCATTATCAGATAGAGCTCCAGCTCTAAACTGTTCATTGACTTGTGAATCCCTTTCTACATGGATCTTTTTCATGATAACAGAAGACCACTAAGACACGACCCAACCCATGTTTCTATATTTCACTACAGAAGCAAAGCCTGTACAAATATTGTGTAGCCAAATACAAAATATATCGAGGTCACTCAGAAAATCTACATTGTCTGCTAGGAGCTGAGGTCTTTATTGTTTGCTTGTCACAAAGAAGGAAATTAGCACCTTCATTCTTCTTCTATACATTTCCCACCTCTTCTGTGGGAAAGTATCTTGGGAGAACCCAGAAGCAAAAAGCAATGCAGACACATTTACCATGACCAACACATTTCCAGAGCTACCACTGCACTTCATAAACACTTTCAGACTTGAGTATACCTACACTGATTGACTGACTGGTGGCTAAACAGGTTTCAGCCTCCACCATCTACCACAGTTACAGCTCCTTTGTCACCCAACATAGCTGTGCTCAGGAAGCTACCAGCCCTTCCCATGTAGAATGGGAATTCCCATGTTGTGAATTCCTCTCTGGATTTCCCCTTCTATACTTCCTAATTTAACTAGCAGTAACTAGGAATACAGAAGTTTAAAAATCATCTAATAGCTATATAAATGGGAGCAAGAGTACAACTTGGGTTCTCTAGACAGACCTAAGAAACCACAGCAGTTGGAGCTGAGTGGGAAATGAGTGGTTTTAGGGAGAAAGTCTATGAATTTATTTTTAAAAATTCTTTTCTGAAAAGACTGAAATGAAACAGATGCATTTCAGTTTTTTTCCCAAATATTTGTTTAGATACTAATTTTTATCCAAGGAGGCAGTTTCCATCATATATTTAGCTTTCAACAAATCAGCATTTCCTGAATGAAAATGTTTCACTACCAATTTTCTGAACAGTTTTACTGACAAAGTTTAGCTTAAAAAAGCTGAATTCTGATTTCATTAAGAGAACCAGACTGACAGTTCTGAATATCACTGGGCAAGCAAACAAGCTTCTCCTGATGTTCCCCATACCACTTCAGGCTTTGAAAGATCAAATTCTCTAAGTAGGGTCTGGCCTGATGCAAGATCAGGCCTCAGCATCACTGGTATATTCAGTGCTCACATTCTCTGCTGAGTCCATCAACAAGAATGTGCTTTGTTTTTGTGACTTATCCTTTAAAGTTCAAGACCTATCTGCAAAGACCAGAGTGCCTGTGTTACTTCTGGAACTGCCCAGACTAAATCAAAATGTTGAACTAGATGTAAAAGGGTCCAAAGATCTATTCAGCTTCCTAGAGTTATAAATGCACCCCACCTTTTGAAAAAGACACATTGCCAATCATCTAACCAGATATTCAAAATCCATCCATGTAACAATAAAGTTGAAAGAAGCAAAAAGCAGCAGCTATTGCAACTATTAAACATGCCTCAGAAAACTTAGCAAAACATCACTGTTAAAACAATACTTCCAAAATCCAAGTATCAGAGCGAAGATATTTAAACTGTTTGTCCCTAGGAAGTAGAGAGGGAAAAAATTAATTTCCAAGGCAAAGTGCCTATCCTGGAGAACCTCCAGTTGGCAGCTTAATTAACTGAGAAGTGTCCAACTTGAACACCTTTGATGAATACAACTATAGCATATTATCAAGAAAAAAAAATGACTGTGTGTAGCCATTTAGGACATAACAACTCAAAAAGAAATACAAAACTAAATGGAATTCTACCAGAAGGCAATGTAAATTTGATCTATACCACCATGTTTAGCAAAAGGATTATCATATCCCATACTAGTAAGTACTTCATTATGTCCAATGTTATTGGAATATAGAATTTACATCAGAACCCATTCTGCAGACTTCCATTCCCAGCACTGTGATGACACACTGGAGGAACGAGGAAGCAAATCGCATGGAAGCACAAATCTGAGAAGACTTGGTTTTATTGTTTAATAAGACCAAGCATGGATTTGGTTTTTTATAATGTATTTTCTAATCCTCTGCCCAGTCTCGCTTTCTTCTATAAAAGGACTTTAGCAACATTCTTGTCATCTCACAGAATATCAAAATTCTGGTCGCTGTAAACACTTCAAAACAACAACATGACAGAAATCGATTTTCATGAGATTTACTCCTTCTAGCATGTCTCATCCCAGCCCAGTGCTGACACAGAAGCCTGTGACAGACTTTTCTGTTGTCACAGGGACTCTAGCTTTACTGCTTACATACCTGCTGTGTAAGGAGATTCATGTGGCTTGGTGGGGAGTACTGACAGGCTGCTTGCTTTTCTGCCAGCTGCTGCAGTTCTGCTGCTACCATACTGGGGCTATAACGTTTGCCCTGGGAAGAAGTAGCTTCTGCATCTTTGTGCATCCTGGCTGAGCCCACACGCTGCCCACTTGGACTRTGATGACACAAACCTACCAAACAAACATTTGGATATGCTTAGTGAGCGGTATGTCAGACTCTCTCAGACCTGCTGATCACAGAGATACAAAAGCAGGTATGATAGTTTCTGCAGATTCTAGGGAGAACACAGCCTTCTATTCTGCATGGGTATTGCCTATATGAGCTTTTGTCAATTCCAAACCCTTATTCTCTTTATCATAATGTATCTAATGGCACCCAATTCCAGAGAATATTGGCTACTGTTACCTAAGTTAAATCTATAGTTTTTCCTTAAAAACAAATGGATCCCTTTAAATAAGCTACTCAGTTGGGAAGTCTGATTTATTTTAATGGTAGAAAGGTGGTCAATATATATACAGCAACCCTAGTGAACATGTGCTGACCCTGACATACAACCTAAAGCAAATGTATACCATATTTAAAAAAAAAAAAAAAAAAAAAAAAAAAAAGTATTATCAGGACCACAGCTGTTAGGCTGTGTGTGGTTCCCAAAACTTTCCTAATAGATTACAGTCTGCATCCATAAATTCCTACAGTTTCTTCTACCCTTCAGATTCCTTACACTCTAAAGTTGCATTGCTCAACTATGTTCTACCCCAGAATGGTAAATAAGAGGTCTCTAGATCTTGTTTTTAAGATACTCTTGGACATGGCAGTGCTGAAAGGTCCCAGAGAGTGAGATACAGTAATGACTCATTCAGATCCTTCTTTTTTGGAGGTCTTGACACACCTTTAAGTATTCAACAATTATGAGGTTTCGTTACAGGATTTCTCTGCATGATAGAGAAACACAGAACTAAGAACAGCACATAGACTGAGACAGGACTTCTGCTAACCAAACCTACATTAAAATCACTAAAGATAAACAAGAGATCAGTAATACAATCAAGCGAAAATATACAATACTTCATTTCCCAGCTCTTTTCGAACAAGTTCAAAGGCTGAGTTCAAAGTTCAAGGCTGAGGGGAGACCTTATCACTCTCTACAACTACCCAAAAGGAGGTTGTAGTGAGGTGGGTGTTGGTATCCCAGGTAACAAGTGATAGGACAAGAGGAAATAGCCTTAAGTTGCACCAGGGGAGGTTTAGATTGGATATTAGGAAAAATTTCTTCACCGAAAGGGTTGTCAAGCATTGGAACCAGGCTGCCCAGGGAAGTGGTTGAGTCACCATCCCTGGAGGTATTTAAAAGATGTGTAGACGTGGTGCTTAGGGACATGGTTTAGTGGTGGACTTGGTAGTGTTTAACAGTTGCACTCGATGATCTTAAGAGTCTTTTCCAACCTAAATGATTCTATGATTCCCTGTTCGTCTGCTCAATAAAAGGGCATCTTTAGCAAATAAGGGCTGCTTCCCGCACTCCTCCTTTCCGTGACAAATTTAGCACCATTCAACAAGACTCATAATTCTGGAAGTGTAAAATTTCTACCTATTCCAGAACAGAGATTACACAATCTCTATACTGAACTACCAGGTTATTATGCATCCCAGAACACTCACCTACTTTTGCAGAGGATGGTCGGGACAACCTTTGGCTGTAGATCTGAGCAGCTCTCTGAAAAGATGAGAACGGGCCAATGGTGTAGCTACCAGAATGACAACGATGTAACCCTGCAAGGCTAGAAGCCTCACTGGACACTGGGTTTGTGAAGACAGAAGAGCTGTCAGGAGCTGTACTCTGTGAGGAGGGTAGTGGGGATGGGGACTGAATCAGCCTGGGACCAACTGGAGGAGCTGGCAATGAATGGTGACCAGGCACCTGTGAATTTTCAGAGGCTGCAGGCTGAGATGGTATCCAGGAACTGGTACTTCTCTGGAACATGGCACCAGAAACAGAGGAAGAAGCACTAGGAGGGCCGCACCGAGGTAATTTCACTTCAGCATTTAAGGAGAAGGTGGGTCCTTCTGGAACTATACAAAGATAATGAGCACGCTACATGAGAAAAAGCTGCTTTTCATGTCCTTCGGATAATATCCACACACCAAAGATGCCTCTACTCAGACACATCAAAGCCAAAATGACCTCATCTACCAGCAAAGACAAGAAGAGGCTCTACATGATGAATATCCTCTTTCAAAGTTTGCCATATCTAGATCTTCCCCCACAGAACAGCAGCTAACTCTTTCATACTGCTCACTCTACAGTATCTTCTCTTGGGTTTAAAAGAAAAACCTGCAGAATCTTCCCCAAAATTGGGCATTTGAATCTCTCAGTTTGAACCCAAAGGTTCCAACCTTTGTTTAAAACTATTTTAAAAACAGTATATGCATTCATTATTTTTTCCTCGATGATTTAAGCCAGTTCACTTACAGGTTGATTTAACTTCTTTGGGTTTATAGCCTTTTAATGCTCCTTCTGCAGGCAGATCTGCAACTGAACTTTTGGGCTGATCACCTTTTATTTTTTTCACCAGCTCAGGATGCTCTATAACAAAATCAAGGAGTTAGGAAGTAGAACAATGCAAACTGTGATGTCATTAGAACAGGACTGCAGAATTTAAACCTTGTTACAATGGACTTTGTTGCTAATAATTTACTGTAGACCATACAACTCTATTGATCACAATTGTGCTGTCATGTACAGTAGTGTGGACTACCGGATATGTATGGCTGGCACTGCACTTCCTTCCATGGAACGCCTAATTAGGCTCAAATATACAGACTCTGCCCTCCAATGGGTACCTCCAATGGGTACAGCTGCCTCAGTGTAGGCAGCACAATTTAACAGGCCTTGATTTCTCTCATCCCTCGCTTTGATTTCAGGATTCTCTGTTCATTTCAAATCTCAGTGCCTTCAGTTTGCACATTCTCATTTCAGTCATGAACCACCATATCTAGTTCTTTATAAAGGCTAGTCTAGATTCATCCCATTTCACTTCAGGCAAAGAAGGTAGGAGTGCAGTTATCCTAGTCTTCACATACAGAGTCAGTTTAAAAAAAAA
>JAYKAV010001022.1:1319468-1353358 GCA_035582835.1 Phoebastria nigripes | reverse complement strand
CCCAACAAAAACAAAAACAAAAAAACCACCAACCATATGCAACCTCAAGAAACCTGAATAACATTCTGGAGGGGTTGTTCTCTTTCTGTAGACTGAAGTTAAACTGGATTTGACTGGGCAACATCATCTCAGAACTGTGTGTAACACTTACCTCCTTGAGGCTGTTTCCCTGACTGGTTACTGGTGTTGCTGGGTTTTGTGCTTGTGGAGTTTGCTCCTAGGAAGACACTTGCTGACTTGTTTTTGTGTGTGTAAAATGTCAGCACTTCCTCCAGGTCACTTTCACTACAATAAGGAGAGAAGAATGGATGTAAGTGAGGATTCTAAGCTTTTCTGCCTTCATATAACAATCAAAGAAACAATAAGGAGACTGAAGAGGGGAGTAGAAAAAAAGGTGAGGCCAGACAAGCTAATGATTTGCTCAGTTCTGCAGGGTAAGAGCAGAAGGAAAGGAACATGCCTTGATTAAACCTCAGATTCCCACTGAAATGCCATTTTCTTATGCAGTAGAAAATTCAAGGCACTCAGGAGCCTTCCCAGGATAAATAAAGAGCAAGTGAAAACTCCAAACACATTTTTGGGGAGATCAGCTCAACAGAAGAGATTCAGTTCACAGTTAAATTTGTGAATCTTCTCTAGGTGCTCTCTAGAACAAGCAGCTATCATGTTCATGAGACAACTCAGCTCAGCCTCTGTTTTATAGTCATCATTAGTAGTTTCAATTCAACAGTGTGGGGAGAAGAGGAATGGAGGAGGGAAGAGCTTTTTTTAGCCAAAACTGCAGGACAAACAAACAGAACAGTCAATATTTTTGTGAATCTCACAAAACTTGCATATGTTTCTCGTTTTCTTTACAAGAAGAGAGTTTAACTGCCCCAATGTCCTAAGCATCTATTGCTCCCAAACCGGTATCAGTTACTCGGCCATTCATATTAGAGCTTGTGCAAGCTGTAATTCTAATTGTTTTGATATCTAACATGCTTTGCTTTTGCTTTATAGTGTTGCCTCAGCATTAGCGAGTGGGTATATGGCAGAGCAAACACCAAAAGCAAGAAGTATAGTGCCAGTAACACTACAAGAAAACGTAACACAGGAATATAAATTTGCATAGCAGCAGTTATAATCCTTCAAAACGTCCTCTGCATATCACACTTGCACTAGTCTTAGCTAGCCTGAGCTTTGGTAAAAGCAATGTCTAAAGCTGATCCCACTGGAGTTTGGACCTTCAGGGCATGCTGCAAAGTTCACCTTTTCTCCCAAACCAATGAGAATGAGGTGAAGAGGAAATGTAAGAATGAAAAGTTGTTGGTGGAAAGGTGCTTTAAGTTTTTAAGTGAATTTACCAGCATAAGTATATACTTTTACATTGCACTGAGGATGTTTAGAAGCAGTGGCTGTAGCATGTGTATAACTAAACACAATATCATCCATGTGATATCAAAGTTAGAGTCAAAGAGACAATCCCAATTATTAAGTGGCAATATTTATTACCCATTTTCTCCAGTGTTGCATTCACTGTACTGCAGAACTAACACTCAAAGTGGAAATCTATCCCCTTTGCTTGGCTCCAAATGACTAGCTCATGGATTTAAGCTTCAAGCACAGCGCAAAGTAGTGTCAGATACCAGAGTTTTCAAACATACCTGATACTTCGTAAGAAGCAGAAAGATCATCACTAAAAATTGTCTGATCATTGGCAAACTGGCTTTTGCTGTTCTTTATCACTCAGGCAGATGATCCAGCAAAAATCTCCAGCCCCAGCCTAGACTGTGCATCAGGCCATGATGGCATGGTAGCCAATAACATGGAAACAGAAGAGTATGCAGTTCTGCCCCAAACAGCCAACTCTTAGTGTTTCTGGCAAAAAGCAAAATGACCTGCCCTAGGAGGCAACAGTCAATTTAGTGGCCAGAGATGTCAGAGAACGAAAAGCATGCCATGGGCCCAGGTAATCTGCACTTCTAGTGACAGGAGTAGATGCTATGGTATATGGTAGTCAGACGTCTTGAGCATCATTCTTTTATAGAACTCTATCTGAAAAGCAGTGAGATTTTTCTTGGAGCCTGTAAATCTGTTGCAGTAATGACTCCATCAATTATATTAGCAAAATGTAAAATTAATTGTTTTCATGAGAACGTAGCACCAAAAGAGACTGTGAATCCTCCTGAACTTAGTTACGAAGCCTCAGCTATCACCCACTTCTAATCAGTCACTAAGAGTGCCATCCAAACAGAGAAAAAGAAAGAACAGTTTTGTAACTGATCATGAAAAAGAAGCAGTGACTGTCAACCTTCCCAGAGAAGATAGAAGGGCATTAAAAAGGCAGGTGAACTCTACCTGTCCAGATATTGGCAGGGGTCCTTGCCTATATAGGCACGTCATATATGGGTCAAATAAAGGAGTCAAAAGGAATCGGTTTTTGTGCTCAAGAATCAGAGACTTTGAGGACGTAATTCCAGTTCACTGAATAATTTCAGACCTCTCCATAGTCGGAGAGCTATAATACCATTGTTTTTCATACAATGCTACAGGCCATAAGGAGTATTTACCTATTTTCAAAATATGTTTCCTACCAGAGTCTTGCAAGTTTAGGGCAGATGAAGTTCAGAGCATGCACAGTTAGAAAATGCTGCTTTTTAATTGTGATTTTTATTTGTGATTAATTCCTTGCACTGAACTGCCTTAGCAAGCCAATAAGAGGCTAGCATGAAGACAGGGAGTCTAACTCCCTTCCTTCCTCATCTCAGGAAGTCCAGACCTGGAGAGTTCCTGAAGAGAGGCAGCAAGCATGAGATTTGTTTCCGACAGCAGAAACTTGAGAGCCAGAGCCACAACAACTGTTCAACCGCAGCAGTTCAAAGCCATCTGAGCAGCAGCTCTAGTTTCATTCTCCTTCCAAAGTACTGCCGCATTTGCTCCAGCATCACAGGAAAGGAGACCATTAGCTCACCAGCATCAGCTTGAAGTTTACACAGACCAGGGCAACCACTGCTGTCCTTTGGGAATCTACTTAATGGTGAAAACATCTATTGTATGTCCTTCCCTATGCACCAGATGCTGATGCTACAAGTGTTTGGTTGCTGAAAGGGAGAAAAGAGAAAAGACAAGTTCTCCATCGCCCAGCAAGAGCAGGAGCAGGTGCTACGGTCAATAAAGGTATCTAGACACCTTTAGATAATCAGATCATCTTTAGAACAATCCCATCACCTTCAGGGCTGGGAGATCTTTTATCAAAGGGAATAAAATCCATTCCTACCTTGCTCTGATAATAAAGTTCTGAAAACCTTCAGGATTCACTCCTTCATCCTCCTCTTCCTGTTTCTTTTTTGATTGCTTCTGAACCATCTGCTCCGTTTCCTGTTAATAAGCAGTATCAGTAAGTGTCTCTATGTAGCTACTTTATGTTCCATGGCATAGCTACAGCTCAGAGAAGACAAAAAACAATTCCATGGGATCTAAGAAAAAAGAACGTYAACTCCAAAGAGCCAAATTATAAGTATTTCACTATGTGCAACAGAATGGATAAATATAGAGAGCCCCAGAGACAGCATGCTAAGCATACACTAAACTCCTCATTCCTCCACCTGACATAACTTATTAGAATTGATTTGCTGAGAAGAGGTCAAGTCTTCACAAATACGTGTTGCTCCTTCAAATATACTCTTTGCTGGGACATAAGTATGGAGGGAAAAAAAAAATAAAATCATTCTTTACAGATATTAGGTCCCCCTTCTACTTCTGCTGTTTCTGTCACAAATACAGAGTTCCTCAAAATAGCTTTTATTTGAGCATCTGTCCCAAAAGAAGATATTCAGGAAGAAAGGAGGACAAAAATATAAAATTATATTAAAAAAACTCAATCAAGGAGGTCTGCTGAGGGCATCCACATTTCCTACTGTAAACCAGGAGTTCTCTTCTTGAGTTAATTTCTCTTGTCATGCAGCAAATTGCCAAGGGCTTATCTACATACCAAAAATACACTGCTTTAGCAAAAGCAAAGAAAGTAAAACAGTACAGCCTGCGGCAAATATGCATTTATACACTAAAATATACTGCAATAAAAGAAGGGAAACCTTTGTGTGTTAGAATGGGAGCAAGCTCTCAGATATAAATGATCTTTCTATTTTACACCAGTAGAACTCGTTGACACTAGAGCTTGTATTGATACAAACATTTTTGTTAATTAAAAAAAAACCTACAGGCCTGTCTAAAATACCAATACCAGCATACAAGCTTTATCTGACCAGACTTGACCTCCACTTCATTGCTTCCTACTGGTACTCTGAGCATTCCCAGGACGAAAGGGTCAGATATATATTTTGAAAGATAATTCAGGAGGGGGAAGAAAAAGCCACTCTGGGACATGTCTCTACCCTTCATCACTTAAGTAAAAGTCTGGACAATATGCAATCTGTTTTACTTAGTTTGCCGGAGGTAGTATTTTTTCTTCTGTGTCATTACAGAAGGTACATAATGGTTAGTAGGAGTCCCCTACTAAATCTGAAGTTACAAGTCAGTGAAAGAAGTCTATATGTTGGAATCAGACATCAAAAAACCTCATAGCCTAAGAGTCTCTCAATGGCTTAAACGTGTACGTCCTAAAACCTCAAGTGATCTGTTCTCACTTGTTTTAACTGAGAAAATATGTTTATGCACTGATTTATTACCAGTTACACAGCTTTATTTTGTGAATTTACTTAAGAGTTAGCAGAAAATCCTGATGTTTGAATACAATTTGAGTGGAAATTATATCCAAAGCAGCTGTGTTCCTCACTGACCACAGAGCCACCCGAGTGTTTTGTGGTTACTCCTAACACAGTAATTCAGTGAGCATTAAGTATACAAGGCACTCCCTGGAACAGATTTGGTTCAATACCAACCTTGCTTTGACAGATCAAGTTACCAGATGTCACTTCTGACAAGGTAATGTAAGTGAACATCCTCTGCTAACAAGTAGGAGCTTGGAGGCCTGTGTGCACAGCAGCCTCTGAAAGCAAAATTTAAACTACCCTTGTTCTAACACTAAAGAAATGCTAGGGGGCAAAGGAAAGGGGAAGCTGTTCTTGCAAAACAAAGATTAGCATGAAACCACTATGCTAAGAACAGCATCTTCTACATCTAAAGAGGAGAAAATTATTTAAATTAGGACCTACTTCTCCTTATCACTGAGCACACAGAGTCCCATACTACAGACAGGTAGCAGTCCCTCAGTACACCAAATAAATGGTATACACGGTATACATACATATTTCATACTGTTCTGTATAAAAGAAAATTATCTCTAAGGAAGCATCATAAAAATAGGGAGAAAAGGGAAGAGGCTTGACTATGACAGCAGCCAGCAGGAGATACTTTAGAAGAAGAGAACAGAAACCAAAAGAGCTACCAAAAGAAGAATCAAGAAATAATTAGTCACCTTGTTATAACAGATTATGAACTCGCCCAGCTGGTGAGCCAGGATACGACGACGATCATTTAGTCCTAAACGACGGCTAGGGAGCAGCATCCTCAAGGACTGCTGAAGATTGCTGGCAGCTCGCTTCAGAAAGCGTACCACAAGCTCCTGCAAGCAAGAGAGATGGAGTTAACAATGGACCAGCTGCAAGATGTAGGGAGAAGAGAACAGAACAGAGGTACTACAGCAGCTAATGACTGGCAAGAACTAAACACACTATCCTGAGAAAATGTGCTGACAACTGGCAGGCAAAAGCATTCTGCAATGTGCATTTTTAATGTAGCCCTACAAATCCAAGGTCGGGGGAGAAGAATGATGGTGTGCCTTGCCTGAGGTGGGTCAGAATTGGGAACACTTGAGAAGTGTTTGTCTGAAAAGCATGGCAGATGAAGAAAAGAAAAAACAAGCAGCAAAAAGCAGCCACAACACAGAATAACCTGTGAAGTCCAATACCTTAGGAGAACATTTCCAAAAAACAACCTGCAATGTGTTAAAGGAGGCCTGTGATGAAGTGTATTGACATAAAACCCTCTCAGCGCTATCACAGGGAAGGGGATCTTGGTCAGATATCTCCTCTACAGTGATGTAGCCCCATTTATTTCATCACTTTTCATATATGTATACTATTGCCACAGCCTCTCCACAGCAACAGATGACTACATCTACAGGCATGTAATTCCAATCCCCCACCACGTCTGTTTGACCTCTGGTGGGGGAAACATATGGCAAGGCAGATCCCAAGGCGAGATGCATCCTGTGGGTGTTTTGAACCCTTTCTGTCTCCCCTCTGGGTTTGCTTTTGGTTAGGAGCTCTGCTAATGCATAAATGAGCAGCCTCACAGCCAAACTATTGGATTTCACAGCTCGCCTCTCACTGCCATTACTCCAGGCTGGTTTGATCTGTTATTTTAAACATTATTTTTCACAGTACAGCAGACAAAGTGACTCTCAAAAAGCCAGTTTTAATTTCCACTTGGAAAGAGCAGGGGTAACATTTTCCACTGAGTCGACTGATTATTCTTGACACACAATTTTATCTCCGAACTGCACTAACTGTTTCCCTGCAACATGCATTGAGCAACAATACATTTGGATTTGCAGAAAGCTCAAGAGCCTACTGTACAAAGCTCTTTTAGGAAGGTTTGTGAGGGGATCTGGGCTTGCTGTACTCTTTAAAATGTATATACATCAAATATAGGGCCTTAAAATACTGCCTAGAAAAATTCATCACTTGGTTTTTTTTAAAAAAAAAAAAAAAAAAAAANCAAAAAAAAACCACCTATACTAGAAAGTAACTTTCTCTCCTCAGTGGCTTTTACTTTTTTTTCCCCTCTATCTAGAATGCAAGGAAGATTCCTAAGCGCAGATGCTTGCAAAGAGTAAAACAGTACATAAAATAAAAAGCTTAACTGGATACCTGTTCCATCTGAGTAGATGTATGCTTTGTTTAACACAGCAGAAACTGGATGCTGCCAAGTAATCTTAAAGAATCTTAGAGAGAAGAATTCAAAAGCAGGTAAACTCAGAGACCAGTGAAGGAGAACCAGTGAAAGATCTGAGCAGCTTGAATGTCAACCACACTCTAGCCATAAAGAGCTGTCTACTCTATTGCTGCCCAGATGTCAGTCAGCAGTCCTACCTTGTCTCTATATTAAAAATACAGCACTGGCAGCTGGACAAAGATAGACAAGTATAATCTCAACTATAATCCCAATCCAAGGATGGGAACTGACCTCAAAACTTTCAAGGCAGATTTCAGCTTGGCTTCTCAGTCTGGCCAACACAAAGCTTCTTACCATTTGCTCATCCTCTTTGGCAACCCAGGCAGGATTCTGGATCTGGTCACCAGCCTCCTTCATCAGTCGCAACTGAACGTGCTGTAGATAGGCAGAGAAAGCCCTGCGAGCTTGCACTTTGCTGTGGACGAAGAGAATCAGTCAGCTATCTTCAGAATAGTAATGGGAACAGTTACAGCAGTCAGGCACAGCTTATGGACCAAAGTACGGTCAGCAAGGACCTCCTAGGTGCACAAATGTTGAAGCTCAAGGGAAGGAGGACCCCTTCACCCCACCAGTATTTTCAAGGAGACCTTCAGTTCACCAAGATGGGGGAGGTATTGCAGGAGATACAAAAGACAGCAGACGCTTTCTAAGTTCTAAGATCATCTCTAAAAATGGAATGCTCTCCTTGCCTTTTCACAGCCTTAGCTACTCTCCTCCAAAAGCCAATAACATGAACATCAGCAAAACTGTGTATTTTTAAACCAGAGTCAAGGCTCTCTTGGGCCTCTGTCTTCACAAGCATTTTGAACGCCACAACAACAGACCATAAAATAAATGAAGGGCTTGGTACTGGTGCCAGAGTTATAACAAAAGCCCTGCAATTCCCATTGGAAATGAAAGAATTAAATCTGTGAAAGTGAGCTCTTCCCCTGCTGGCCCAAGGACACAAGCCAAATTTCATTGAGCAAGGCACCACTGAAGAATGAAAGAACATCAGCAAGCTGGCTGAACATGTTGGGAAGCTGTGAGCATTAACTGAGGAGAGGACTGGGGTAGGACTGGGAGGGACACATTGCTTCTCATTCCCTCACAATGGTAGTCACTTTAGCGTATGTATCTGTTGTGAGAGAAATTACTGAAAGCAATTGCTTAATTCTGTTCATTGTCATCTTGGCCTAAACCCTCTTCTCCAACATTCTGCTGTCCCAGTCTCCACTCTTCCTCATAGTTTTCCCCATAGTCACTACAAGCTGTCCCTTGAATTGCCAAGCACGATTTCTCCTTTCCTTGTCATAAGAATGTAAAAGCAGATGGGCTTTAGTGTCAGTGACAGATTCCCCTTCTATCACAGGCAATGTCCTAATATTTTCTATAAAATTATAAAGTTTCATCCTAAAACAAACTAGAGTTTTCAACCCATTACTTTCCTGGAATATTATTCCAGAACTTACTGTTCTAATAATTAGGAACCTTCTTTTCTACCCAGCCTAGCTTCATTCATGAGCAGTTTATATTTGCTTTTTCTTTCTCCAACATTGTCCTGTATCTTAAATAACTTCATCCCTGATGGGTCTCCTACCTTGAATGTATTTATTAACAGCAATTACATCCTTTCATAGTTTTCATTTTATTAGTGTGAATTATCCACATCTTTCAGTGTCTTCTAACAAAGCACCCACACTGGTGACATGATGAGACTAGCAGCTCATATCCACCTGTTCCAGTCACAATTTACCTTCCATGAACATGGGTGACGGCAACTGTATACAATATTCCACATGAAGTCTCAGAAGTATCTCAAGTGATAAACCCTAGACCACATTTGGTGTTGTCATGCATGCATGAGCTAGAGCTTCACAAACCTCCTGTGATCAACAAGCATGCAAGATATTTTTCCTTATAATTAATTTCCAGTTGATGAACACCCAGCTGATAGAATTTCTCCTGTAAATTGTTAGTTCTTAAAAGCATACCCTTGCATTTTGTGCTACTGAATTTCATCCTAGTTCTAGTATTCCTATCCTCAAGATCATCCACTTCTTCCCATATTTATTCCACTACTTTTCTCTCATGGTAATAACTCCCAAATCTTTTCCATCAGCAAATTTCATTAGCACATTTCTACATTTTGTGTCCTTGAATTGATTATTAAAATCAGCCTCAGACTGATTCCTGAGGAACCTCACCATTTTTTCTCTACTTGTTCTCTGCTTCTTAGGAATATTCTCAGATACTTATATGGTCCTCATGACTCCACATACATAAGTCCCTGAAATTTCATTAAAAACTCAGTCCAGAAATTTAGTCTTCCTGTTTTATATGTCTGTAAATTTCATGAACACTTTGTTACAGTGTTACATAGAAATCATACAACATAGTAGCACTTACACAGATCAATGCATCAATTTAGATAAGAATTGAGGTTAAAATAAAATACATTAAAAGTATCCATGCATCCGCTTAATCATTAGCTTTTGATGCTTCTGGAAGACCATGCCAGGCCCAAAGAGGGGCTAAGCAAATGATGAGTTCCCAAGAGTCTCAAACTAACATCCTCTGTGGATAGCTGTACCAGTACTGCAGTAACTAAAACATGATAAAAATACCTGGTCAAAATTCCTGTCTTCCAGTGAACTCCAGAATGCACAGCAGGCCTTGTAACACCTCCGAGCTCTGTATGCTACACCACACCTACTTTCTCTTCCCACATGTGTGGAACATCAGGAGAACACTCTGAACCCTAAGAACTAATACTCCATACATCAGGCCACCATATATCAGAAGAGGATCTCCCCTGAGGGCTCTCGAGGGCTGCCAGGTTTGTTTTAGGTGTAACTCAAACATCTCATGACCAAGAGTTCAAGACTTGTGCTGGTAGGAATTAAGGACCCCCCATTATCAACATCAGCACAGTAATACAATTCTTTGCCTGCACCTGATACTTCTGTGATTACAAAATGGGAAACTGAAGAAGGTCCTTGTATAATGCTGTCTCTCCTCTGGTGTGTGGAATATTGAAACCTGAGGCCTTAAATGCAGAAACAAGTAACTCCCTTTTCTTTTTACTTCCCTGGGAGTGGCACAGTTGGAGGAACATGTTTCATTCAACTGTCACCTCTTCGCCAGTAACACCCAATATGTGGAAGGCAGAGAAATTGCCTCATCAGGCCAACTAAAGGAGAGTTACAAAAACTGACTGGAACAGGCCTGGTTTCTTTTGGATGAAAATTTCATTACTTCAGCTCCTCTGCCTGTTGACCCCACAAACAAAGCTTTCATCAATGACAGATCAGATGGGGCCAAGCCCAGCACAATCTTGGAACATGAGGTCACCACAAGCCTTACACACTTCTGTGGGGAATCCCAACAGTACTGGGTGCTGAGCAAGATTCTGCCAGGAACACCAGACAGAGCTTACGTTCTTGGCAGGAGTCAGTTCTATATATAGGTAGATGACAGCATTGCTACATGTGTCCTCAAAACAGGTTTCAGAATCTTCCCTGTCATGACAGCAAATGTCCTTTCCACAAGAAGACATCAGAACAATCCCCAAATCCATTTGATAATTCATAAATCCTCTCAGAAACTAAACTAAGAAAGCAACAACAAGCAACAATTATTTTCTCTACCTTTGGACATTTTTCACAGAAAACATAATGCTGCTTCTTATCTAGAAGATGTAAAATCCGCCTACGCAGATATATATGATCACYCTTTCTTTTTGCCCTTCCTGTCCATCTGCAAATAGACAGTTTTACTACCCACATTTAAGGGGAGGATCATGCTTCTAAACATCTAGTAAGACCCTGGTTGGTGTTATTCTATACAATCTCATCCAGCACCTCTCTTTTTTCAAGCAACAGAGCCATGCATCAGAACATACTCTGCTCCACACTGTCATACTCAACAGCAGGCAATGAGATTTTTCAGTAACTTGTCACTCTCAAATGACCTCCTATCTTGCTCTCAGAGGGTGATGACCTTGACCAGAGATTATTATTAAAGGTAAAAATTTTATCACCAAAAATAAAAGCACAAAAATGAGAAAACTAATTTTATGGAGAGGCAGCACCAAGGTATTCCTACCCAACCTTTCTTGGATAGTTTAACATATGTTTATATGCACTTCTTTGGAAATGCAAAGAATGAAAAGACGAATTTTAGAATTCAATAGCAGGCATCCTGCATTAAGACAGAGAGGCATTTTAGAAGCCTGAGTTGACCAAAGAACAGCTTACATCACCAGATTAAAGAATAGCAATGGAAACTATGGCTTATGCTTTATACTGATCCAACAGGTCAGGCATTTAGGTACACTGTCAGTCTTTGCAACTATCTCCCTTCTGTGCCAACTAGTTGTTAAGGCAGCCCACAGTTAGACAAAAATCCAGGCCCCTTTCTCTAGCGTCCTCTTACCTCCTCACACTCATTCATAATGTGGCACTAAGTGTACATCCTCCATATTTTAACCAATATTAGCTGTTAGTCAAAACTCAAGGCAATATGCAGAAATCTCTCACCTCAGGTTTCCATGCTTTTGAAGAATCTGCAGCAAGTTAAACTGAGATTCTGAGTCTGTTTTTCGAAGAAACGGCTCTCCTCCATCTCCAGTTTTCCTGTCAAGTTTTTTTGGCAACCTCTCCTTACAAGTAGTTTTCACCAAGTTAGAGAGCTTTGGCTTGCTTTTCACCTGGGTGTCCGAAAGAGAGCCAACAGTTCTATCTAGCTCTTCATCTTCATCTGCATCCACCTCCTCTTCCTCCTCACCTTCTGCGTCTGACTTGAGGGACAGCTTTGCTGGTTCTGATGTCCCTGTAGTAGAGGAGAAATCACCTATGCTGGTTAAGAAAAAACAAGTGGGGAAGACTGTCTTGCTATTTATATGCTTTGGTTTACTTCTAAACTCTTTTCTGCTGAAGGACAGAACACCACCATTTTAGAGTAACATCTTAAGTATTGCTGCCCTTTATTATTCTTTCTGTTTTTCTGCTTGTGTATCAAAGAGTTGAGAAGCCCATTTTCCCAATATCAGAGAAGACAGACCAAGATTCTTCTCTTAACTTTACAAATAAAAAAAAAAAAAAAAATCAAAGAAACAAAGGCTTTTTCCTATATTTTATCCTGATTCTTACATATATACTGACATATATACATACACTCATACTTGATGTATATACTCATTTTTTGTATTTTTGTGTGTCAGAAGAACCAAAGCTATGAAATCTAAACTTCCACATGTGCCAATAAAGATCACATACCTTAACATAGCACCAAAAATCATTTCATAACATACATTCTCTCCCATTGCAGTCAGTATCACATAGCTACTAGAAAGACTTTAAAGAATGGCTTCAGGAACAGCCACTTGTGAGGATCATTCACCTCTGTATCCTTTTAAGTTTTTTCCACATCAGCTTGGATAAGAAGGATTTCTCTGTTTCCAACAGCTTAGAGTCACTGCTGTGTAGGAGAACCAGCCTGGAAGGTCCCAAGTTTTCATCTTTCTCTGAAAAGCCGGAGGACTATAGAGTCACACATACTGTTGAATTCTTGTACCCAAAATGCAACTACAAGCTCATCTTCAAGAAAATATTGATTACCTTTAGTCATATACATGGGGATGTAGAATGGTGGCAATGAAATTCTAGGCACTAGGAAGGCAGGAAGCTCAGAAGAGGAATGAAGTGAAAACTATCAACACTTGAAATGAAAACTATTAACTTCAACCTGTGAATCCCTTTAGGGACTACAAAGGCCAGAACAACCCCATTCACACACATTTCAAATGAAAAAGTCCTTGCTTGCTTGTTGTTGACTAGCTGTTCATCTAAGACTTTAGCCATGCATACCTGATGATCTTGTCCGTGCTGCTCTAGCCTTGCCATGACATCGCCGGCGCTTCCGTAACTCCAGTGAAACAAGCTTTCTCTCATAAAAGAGAGCATGAGAGTCTACAGCTTCCAGCCTCATATCCAGCCTTCCATTAAGACCTGCTCTGGGAAGCATAATAGAGAGACATCCTCAATCTCCCTTTACACTTCTCTCCCTGATGATACAAGAGACTTAGTAGATTAAATTTCTTCAAGAAAGTTTTCCTGACACAGGGAAGAAATATTTATGATCAGTCTAACTTTGCTCTATTTAAAGCCTGCAAATGTTTGAAGGGAGTCTTGCAAGTACTTTACAAAACATCATCTCTCAAGGCCCAAAATGCACTTATCTAGTGTCATGCTTTCACGACTGAGCAGCATCTGTCCATCATGCAGCAGCTCAAGGCACAATTAATAGGGGAAATTGAATTGCAAGAGTACAAAACAATGGAGGGGAGCGGGAAAAGAGCACATGGACCTGAGCCCAGCCTTCTGAACCTTTTATGTAGACATCTTGTTCTTCACTGTTTGGTCAGAGATAAGAATTTTAACATAATCTAAGTGAAAAATGACAACCTTTCTGCAAGTTCTGCCTAAACCAAGGGAGAAGGAGCCCTGCCAGATTCCTTAAGGGAGACAAACAACAACTTTCTGCCAGTGCACAAAGATCCAGCAAAGTGCTCTTTATGATATAAGTGAGAACATCCACAAAAAATTCCTGTTGCTCCATTTATCTTTTAGATCTAGCAAAGTGAATATATGGGTATATGAAGTCCAAAACCCTCACGCATTATGGAATCTTTTGAAAGAGCTCAATGATGGGGCTTATCAATATGGTAGGAATGCCAAAGTAGGAAGCCTAAGAGGAGCAATTTTAAGGTCCAATCCAACAAAACTTAAGCTCTCCACATGCTAGGATACTCTTTGCTGACTGTATTTACTTTTCTAAAATTAGTTTGATGGACTTCAGGTAGAAAAGGTGTTGACCCAGGACTTGGAAGATGAAGCTGTGGAAACCTAAATTTAGAATAAATCCTGCAAAGTACAAATTATTTAATTAAGAAGCCATTTACCGGGATCTCCCAGTGATGAAGTCTCTTTTCATCTTGTCCCTACAAAGAGAAAAACAGCAAAAATTACCCTCCATTCTAGATCGACTGGATTAAAAAGCCTCCAAAGACTTTCATATGTACAATGAAAAGGCCAAATTTACAGAATTCCTTGTGAGTTCTATCTTAAAGGAGAAAAAAAAGGCTCCAAAAGAGGAAATCTGAGCAGCTGTTCTACAATTGATGCTTTCATCTGTCTGGCTTAAATTGGAGGAGGTGTCATTTGGAGCTACCCTCTAGACACATCCCTGAAAGTACACAGCAAAAAAAAAAAAAAAAAAACATTGTAAAAATTGTACAGTGCTGGTGCAGGAAGAGCTTCTGTAAATATTGTCTCCTCAGTCACCAACAACCTTATCCTTACTCTGTAGTTACTTTATTGTGGGTCTCAAATTTGGATAAGAAAAACAGTTGAGAAGGAAGGGTGATATACAGTGAAAGATATTGCATACAACTCTCAACGGAGGTTCAGCTAGCGGCATGAACTGTCATTTCCACCCAAGCACAACCCAGAGAAAGAGGCATCAAATCATGCTTGTACAGGTCAAGAGATAGGGATACTAAACCTTTGGAGTAAATTTCAGTGCTTACTTTACATGAGGACATGCTCTAATGTGACTTTAAATTTGAAACAAAAGGTAAGCAAGGACCACCTATAATCCCTTCATAGAGAAACCTAGGTGCTTGAAGGTTTTTCACGTCTATAGTCATCTTTTTACTCCAATGATTCCCACGCCTTTTGTGTATTGTCCTTTTTGCCCTTGGATTCAGAAGCGCAACACGTAAAAACATGAGAAACCTCCACAGTCACTGGCACACTACAGAAGAGACGCGCAACTGTCACCACCCCTGTAAATCACAGACCGGTGTTTATAACATTGGATAAGTGAAGAATCAATCCTTTTCATGCTGTTTGTGCCCTTTGCCTCCCTCCCAAATAGAAAAGCTTTCTACCTGTCCCGAAACAGACGTGTAGCCAGCATATAGTTCATTGATGTCTTGTGCTCTAAAAAGGATCTAGACAAAAAATATACAGGATGTATCAAGATAGAGCTCAACACAATGAAAGGCAGCATAATACAGAAATAAATGATCTATAAAAAACATCCCAGAAGTGGATTGAGACAATATGCTGTACCATAACAGAAAAGAGGAAAGGAGGAGAGCTATCACTTCTCAGCTGAAGTTCCTGGTGAGGCAAGAGACACAGAGAAACGTTACAGAGCGGAAAAAAAAAATTAGAAAAGCATAATATAGTATCACTCACAGGATGAGTCCTATATTGTGTTTATGGCCTAATGACAGAATACATAGTACGTGCAGCTCTAGGATGTAAAAGCAGGTAGCATGAATGGATTATCTGAAGTGAAGACATTTTTATTCTGACAGAAAAGCAACATCAGAAACAATGCTTGATAGCCTTCCATGAGGTGCAGCTAGGCAAAGCAGCAGCAGTTAAAAACAAGGGATCAGAAAAAAGCATCCTCAACACTAAAATAAACTCTACCAAAACCCTCAATATGGGTCTTTCTGATTGCTAAGCTGGTTGATATACATATACCTAACACAGAATATCCCTCAACGTAGAGCATCAGTGCAACACTGAGCCATCCTGTTGGATTCTTATTCTTACCCATAAAGGTCCCATGTTAATGGGGTAGGGAATATCCGGATGAAGCCTCCTCTCCGTTCATTCTCCTCTCTCACACGACGAAGAACTTTCATCTTGGAATAAAAAGAGAAAAAAAAAAAATAGCCAGCAAAATAGATACAATGAAAAATGAACCCTAGAAAAATCTGAGTTTCAGAGGACAAGACTATTACTGCAGTCCTGGGAGTGAGCGGGGTACATATGATACCCTTAAGCAATTTTATCTTGTATTTAAATTCTGAGGGAGTCTATCACTGCTTGGAGCACGTATGTATGCCTGGCATGACTGAGGGCAAGGGCACTACCAGCAGTAAAACCCAGCAGTTCTGTTTCAAAAATTATACTACTTCTGCCATGTTTTTCATATACATGCAATTGCTCTTTGCTGAGCAAATAACCCCACATATTGCATGAAAGCCAAGGTAAATAAAAGATATCTAATAGCCTACTTACCTCCTCCATGGAGAGACCTAGCACAGAGCTGCCTTGCCTTCCTGTTGCTTTTTCCCTGCCTGAGGGCATCAGGTTTTTAATTTCAGCATCACTGGCAGACAGAGGACGGGTACGCTGTAGAGACAGTGTGAATCCAGATTTTTCCCTTTTCCTCTCTCAACTTACTTTAAAAAAAAAAAAAAAGGTTACATTCAAATTCCAGGACCCCATTCCCAGCAGAATCTACACTCCAGAGTACTACAGCCAGAATTCACAATCCCATACTCCAGCTGTTGAAGAGTCCACACCCCAGCAGGCGCTAAGTGTGAGTATTCACATTCCTAGTTTTTAGCACAGCAGGACTCACAATTCAGGCATCAGTGCCAGTATTTACACCCCTGGCCCCTTCTGGAAAAATGTGAGACATACCCAAAAGCACCAAAGCCAGGATTTCATACAGAAAAATCCTCACCCAAGGGACTCTAGAGCCAGCATTCACACTCACAGGCCCCAAATACACTTGGATTCATACCTCAATGGTACCAGAACCATGATTCTGTGTTCCAGTTGTGTCGCTACACTAGAAGGACAGAACTGTAATTGACTGATGAGATAAAGTTACAGGAAAAAAGTGAAAAATTCAGTTCACCACCTGTTATTCTTTTGTTACTATACTGCTGGATCTCAACTTGCTACATCTCGCACTTAATGGACAGATCTTGTATGTGTACGTAGATACGCCATGCAAATTTGCATACATATGCAAATTTTAAAAATAAGAAAAGAAATAATTTGCAGACAGTCTCTGGGCAGTTCTGATCAATTCTAACAAAGGACAGGAATTCAAAGTGTCTTCAAATTAGCAGGATTATAAAATCTTTAAATCTCAGCAAGACTGAAATCTTTGAACATGTTCTCAAGTACATTTTAACTGGTCTTAGGCCCAATTCAGATAAACTACCTCTGTAAAAATAGCATTAAAAGAGTCTAGCTGAGAAGGTCTCATGCCTTTATACAAAATTCAAGTTTTCTTTTAGCGCTATACTGAGCAAAGAATGCAGAGAGCCTTCTTAATACAGAAAAAAAAGAGAGAAACCTTAAGCTGGATAAGCCCAGGGGAATATCCCATACTGCTCAGATACAAATAAAACTCATGGCAAGATCAGGTTGTATCTTTATTTGTAAGGACTATTGGAATTGAATTCCATTCTCTCTGTTTCATTAGAAATTGCAAGTGGCTATTCAGAATCTGCAGATGAAGCAACTGCAAAAGCAACAGGCTTTGCACTAGAATGGGTTACACTGCAGTGATTTGCACAGAAAGATCCAAAGAGAAAACAGACATAGCAGGTGCCAGCTGAAATATTTTAAGCCTAATGAAAACTGATTAAATAAAACAATAGAAAATGAGACAATCTGGATGAGAAGGTAGGACACACAAGCATTTGCAGAAGAAGTAAAAATGTCAGTAGTCAAACAGGTTTGCTTGATGCTGTAGATGGCATTAAGTTGAAAGGCTTTTAGTCTTTCTTCCTAAGCTTTCCTCCATTTCAAAAGCACAGCTCAACAACTTTGTTTAATTAACTTCCTCTAAAATCTCCTGCTAGGTAACCTCCTCTTAAAAACCATTTCCTGACACTACCATAACAATCATCATGTGAGAACTGCTGCTCAAAGAGAATATTACAGGAAATTTTTCATCCTATCAGATGATCTCCTTTACTTAGGAAATACTTCAATGAAATCATCTCTATTGTCTCGATACAATGGAGATTATTTCATTGATTACAAACAGAAAATGTATGCTTACATATTGGCAGCCCTGGCTGCCACGACTAGTGAAGCTCTGGCTCCTACCTGAGAACAAACGACACTACTGTCAAAATGCTAGAGAAAAACTCTAACTTTACTGAACTTCCTGCACAAACACTTCTTTCAGTGTTTCACTGCAAAATTCTCTCTGGCA
Source organism: Phoebastria nigripes (assembly GCA_035582835.1). Classification (NCBI taxonomy): domain Eukaryota; kingdom Metazoa; phylum Chordata; class Aves; order Procellariiformes; family Diomedeidae; genus Phoebastria; species Phoebastria nigripes. Next base: position 1,335,373 of record JAYKAV010001022.1, on the reverse strand, counting down.
CAGAAACATCTCCAACTTCAAAGATAGTGTTTCCTCTTTGACCCAGCTGATCTTTAAAAATATAGATAAATCCACCCATTTTGTTTTATCTCCAAATTCTGCAAGCATCTCTAGTTCCCATATCATGATTCTAATTATACTAAGCACTGACAGCAGTTGGCACAAAGATCCTTCCTATTCTCTGTGAAGCCTCATTATTCAATAAGACTCTCTTCTCTTAGCCTCAGCTAAACTTACACAGAATGACATAAATGGCAGCACATAGAATGAATTAGGTTCTCAAGATGACTCCATCTGTCCTACCTTTGTTCCTACTGGGAAACCTCAAAAAAAATGAGAATCGTCACTATTACATTCGTGCATGAAGCCCAGCAGCAAAATAATGCCTACTGTGTCCTCACACAGCCAGGTGCTTAGAACTGTAAACTAACATTGATTTGTCCATATAGCTTGCAAGGAGGGTGCCAAATATGACATTTAGAAAGGTGGATCAGTCTGACTTATGCTAACGATAGTTCTACATTTTTCCATTATCTTTAAGAAATCCTTCTTATTTCTGTATCTATTTTGTCCCAGTTCACTCTCAAATTTTTGCAGTTTCCTTCAGATGACTGTCTCACAGAAAATAGTTACTTCTCTTATGGAGCCACCTGAATTTTGTCAATACAGATTCACCTGTGCTATCCTTTTCATTCAGACTTATTCCATCCCCTGTAGTACACAAGACAAAAATTCCTCCTCCTCCCTTTTGGTGTGACACTCCTCATGCACTTTCATTTTCAATGACCTGCCAAATCCAGAACACGGTGCTGCCACCGTCTTCATCATTTGATGACCAGAGTGACAACTTTATCTTTAAACATCTATATCCAATTTCTTTAAAACGCAGTTCAGAAATACTTGTAGGCTTAAAAACTTTGAGGGATTTGACACAGCTGACCTTGACTCCCAGCACACCTCACCTACTCTTTTTTTAAGCTGCTAGAACTGATGTAAATGTTTTTCTTTTGCTCTTGCCACATGGAAACATATGCCAGTACCTATCCATCTCCTCTTTTCTTGTTGTCCTCCCCCACCACGAGGCTACTTAGCTGCAAAATATATTTTGGGACCAACTGCACCAGAAGTATTGTACAAGGTAACATTTGAAATTGCGTCTCATATTGGTGAAGGGAGCTGAAGGGTACTTACCAATCTGGTGTTTGCTGTTTGTGGCTGTGCAGACACAGGACGCTGCAAGAGACACACAAAGAGAATAAAAATCTTGTGTTCTCCAAGATGCTAACATCCCTGCCCGAGTTGCAGAGGAGCGGTGAGTACCCTAAAGCAAAAGGGTATAACTGAAGTCCAGAGATATAGCTAACAGCTTCTGTCATCTCAATTCAGATCTTCCTCATATCCTCCACAAATGTATCCTGTTCCCATTCTAAACACAGCACAAATCCTAACCTCAGATGTGTGCAACTGTGCAAAATGCACCTGGACATACACACAATTTTCAAAAGCACACAGAAAAGAACTCTGCAGAATGGATGAATGAAATCAACTCTCATGACCAAAATTCATATTTTTGTAAGATAAGAGTTACCCAGAGGAAAATATTTAATACCTATGTATTAAGGAGAAACAGATGCTGTCTAGAATTGTTCATAGAACAGAGGGGGTAAAAAAAATAGTAAAAATCCTGAAATTCCAGAAGCCATTTCATTTAAATATCTCAACAATATTCCAGTTCTTGTGGAGAAACAAGATGCTATTTAACATTCCAAAACAGGTGTAGAAACATCAGCAGAATGTGAAAAAGTACCCTGTATTACTTATCTGGCATCAGGCCTACAAGCAAGACCAGTTTAATGACAGGTTCAAAAAAAACTATTATCATAGGAGCTTAGATTTTTCTTGCCTTCAGTGGTATTCAGGCTGCCTTGCTCCTCTCCAATGCCCAAGAGGAGCAAATGGTTTAAGAAAGGATTCTCAGGAGACATATCTATCATTTCTAGTTGTACTACTGCCAAGTTCTTCTCTACAGTTGGTCTATACAAAACAGGTTGAGGTCCCTTTATTGCTTACAATTAATTGAAAGAGCTCCAACCCAAATCAACAATAAGTTACAAAGGAAGCAGCTAAATTGTTCATTTCCCTAGAGGGAGAAATGCTCAGAGAGTCAAACCAAAGAAATTGCACAAAGAACTTGCAGTCCAGTCTGGTGAAACTCAGAAAACAGAAGTTGCCATAACTATCTCACGGCCAAGAACACTGGTATCAGCATTTCTTTCCCAAGAAGCAACTATTACAATGATTAAAGATGGCCTACGTGAACAATCAAAACTTAAGATATCACGAAGGAGTTAAGAAAAACAAAAGAGGTTCAAAGTACCCTTTGCAACTGAGAATGGGAACAGAAGTATCAAAGATCCAACAATCTGAGATAAAATGCATTCAGCAAAGAGCAGGCCAAAACATTCTTGAACCATGGAAAGATCTATACACCTATTTAGCCATGGGATTTCCATTTAGATACTTAAGAAAAACATGTTATAAAACTTTATCACTGGATTAGAAGCCTGTTCCTAGTAAACATAGGTAAAGGGGACACCTGTCCCAAAAGATAAGTTAATCCCATCTCATAACCACTGCTCTGTCATATGAATCTTTGCACATTTCAACTGGCTAGGCCTTACACCTATTTGTGTTTTTTTTAAGAAAAAAAAAAAAAAAAAAAAATCTGTAAGTTTAAAGCCTCCTTAAAATTCAATGCTTCCCAGCAGCTCAATTTTCTGAGACTCTCTTGTATAATTTTTTTCAGATAAAAGACATCAAATCACCAGGATCTGATTGCATTACTCTAAGAGAGAAGGTTACTTTTTCTGGAACGGTTCCTAATTTATCTGACGTACCTTTTGTCTGCCACAAAGAGCATCTTTATGGTCAGAGGGATCTCTATGAAACCCTATCTATTAAATCGGCCTTAGAAGCTTTGGACTCAGCCATGCATCCTATAGATACTCAAACCTCACCTTACCAGCTATTCACCTCTCTCCCAGTGACTCAAGACTCCAAGTTTTACAAGAAGCAAAATGTTGCAATTTCTGTGAGTTTTCCTTATACCAAAATGGACAGTGTATTGGCACTCTGACACTGAACAAAAACAACTTTTCATTTCCTAATTGAACTTGAGCTACACAGCCATGTTGCACGCCCCTCACAGGAGCATACACATCAGCCGCAGAGAGTGTCAGGATATACCGTTTGCCTATCTGCCTGAGGAGAAATGCATTTGAAAGTCCAAATGACATAGGGGATCTCCCTGCCTTTTGTGAGTGCTCCACTTCCACAGATATTTATGGAATCCATCTCGTAGCCAAAAAGAGATAGAGAACAATTGCTTTTCAGCATTACAGTGCTAAGAAAGCACTATCTCAGCAGAAAAGGTAATGGACAGTCACAGCAAGACACATGAGGCCTCAGTCCAAGGATCCATGGGAAAGGAAGTGAGAGATTCCAGGAGTGAATGGGAAAGAATCCTTAAATTTCAAATGCAAAAAGCTCTTCCTGCCTAGAAGGTGGTCTTGGAGACATTCATAAAGCTCTATGAACTTTAAAGCTTTAAAGCTTCCAGAACTTCTAGGGTTCTGGAAGTTTGTTGCCCACAACAAAACAAAAGTGGCTGAACAGCCCATAGCTCAGGTGCATCCCCTGAGTCTCTTCTGTAGTTATGCTAGAAATCCAGATAATCTCACTCACTCCCTAGCTTTCTCACCTGTGAGCCAAATTCAGTGAGAATGACTTTCCTGCTATCCTCCTCAGCTCTGGCTTGAAGTCACTTACCTGCAGCTTCTGGTGTGGATTTCTCCTGACAGATTCAGATGAATGATAAATGGCCCGGCTTGACCGCTGGCCTGGATCCTGGCACACAAAGCCTATGGGCATCAGGAGGCACATGAGAACTTTAAGACAGGCAAACCATGAAATACAAACCTGGCATTACTGCTGATGATCTTAGTCTATACATGACCTTCCTGTCCCTGCCCAAGGACCAAAAAGGATGCTTTTCTTTTTTATATCTTGCTTTGTTTAATCCAAACTGTACATTGCATTACATTTTTTTAATAAAACTGGAACTTGCTTCAAATCCAAGTACTTAAATCAATAACATGGGTTACTGAATAGCAGCATAGAGATAGGCTCTATTTCTTAAATAGCTGAGCAGGCTACCTGATGACAATTCTGCCTCTTTTAGTATTAGGCGTAAGTTGCATCAAGTAACTGAATCAAGATGTAATAGAGATGCCTAAAAGGTGCTGTGCACTAGAAAGTCATGCAGCTTTCACAAGCATGACTCTGCTTCTAACATAGCCTAACCAGAACCCACACATTCAACCTAAAAAACGCATGAATACTGATTCTGAGGGCTAAACAGAAATCACCTCCTAAAGAGAAAGAGTAGTGTCTTCAAATACCAAACTAGGGACTCTTAATACCACCTAAGCATCACAAACAGACAGATAATTCTGAAGTTGAAATGTCCACATGTAACTGCCCAGTGCTAAATACAGTTGCTCTCCTTAACTAGAGTTCTCTTCTATTACACTCATCTAATAACATCCAGCTCATAAACCTACCTTTTATTGGTTTTAAATGAGGGAAGGATTGAAGGAGCTTTTTGTTACACTCACCTACAAGAGTGAACATATCTGAGAGCATGCTAGCTTTGATCTTCAAGTCCAAAGGAGCATCACTATCCGCACATGCAACAGAGGACAAGAGGAATTATTTCTCTGGCATTAAATGAGAGGAATGCATCAATATCCAAGATACCTTCCAAKATAGTTTCTTTGTATTGGTCCTTAACACAGACATAATCAACATGGGAGGAAAACTAGGTCATTTTCACACACATAGGTAAACACGAAACAGCAACAGATTAATTTGTTTCTGTTTATCCTTTTTCACAGCTTTAATCTTCTAATGCAGCAACCTACAGCCTTGTTTTAGCTCTGCTTGGCTAGAAACATTTTCTTTGAATGTATCTATACTACATTTCATGGAGTAGATAGAGGTTGCTGTCATAGAATTCTTAAAAACCACAATTACCTATGCTTCTTCCACATAAAATCATAAAATCAGATGGGTTAGTTCTAATGGATAGGAACAAATGATTAGGGAAGGTGATAGATATGAAGAGATCAGACAGTGGGGACAGATGGGAAGCATCCATAATTTTATCCAGTGGAAAAATCAATTAATACAGTTCAGATCAGACAAGCAAAGTTTGATTCCTTGGCAGCAGAGAAATCAGCCACGTTCTACAGCACAGTGATAGATGCCAACAGCTTGGACAAAGAAAATGGCAATCATAACAAAGCAAAGCAAAGGATGCAGGTGTGAATTTTAAGTAGTAAAGGATGCAAATAATTCAGTGTGTATGTATACGAGCACAAACCACCAAACTGGGAAATTAAATGTTGTGGAAACGTTCTAGTTGCACCTGAAAACAAAATGGGTACTGTGGAAGCTAGAGTTATGAACAGTGTGTGAAAAAAATTCTATGCAGGATAAAGAAGGGAAGGAAAAAAAAAAAAGTCAAGAGGAAGGTCAGATATGGCTATTCCAGGAACATATAACTTAAAGTTTATTTATACCGTCATAACTTAAATATTACTCACAGTACTACAAAAGTGTATTGTGCATCTGTGCTCCTGTAAAGTTAAACAGTAGTCCAGAAAACACACATAGTTTGAGATCCAGAAAAATAAATCCTCAAGTTTCATTAGAGTATGAGGGTCAGCATAAGGGCTAAGACAACACTCACTCTTTAGATTTTAGCTAAAGAGAGTACCAGACCAAAAATTTGAGCCCAAGCATACACCTCTGTACTCAAGTCAAGCATAATGCCTGAACTCTGCTTGGACTCCAAAATCTTAAAGTTTCTACTCAGCCAAGCAGATTAAAACCCCACACAATAGCCTGGAGAGTTTCAAAATTCATCTATGATGGGAGATTATGAAGTGTTAACAATGATGACGGACTGCGGAGGAGAAATAATTAAAAAGAAAATGGAATCCCAACCGGGTTCTTTCAAAACCTATTGCTGCAATAAGTTTTTTCATGCAAAGGGAAAAGCAAAGGACTATCCTGTCAGCTTTTAGCAGTGGAACAAATACCCTGCAGGCATCATGAAATCGTGCCCTCCTAGGACCACAAGTTTCAAGGACAACTATCTCTAGCAACAGTCCCAGCCTCATATTAAACTGGGAATCACTTACCAGGCCAATGATGGTGATAGGTTCACTTCCAACAGCCAGGGCTTGAGAGTGTCATCAATAAGGACATCAAAACCATACAGCTCTGAAAACACAGCAGACACTGTAAGCTTACCTTACTGCACCTTTAAACATTCAGGTAATTTCTATCTATATCATTTATGTTAAATCCAGTGAACTCTCTAGGGCTGAACAAATAATAACATTCCGCAGGTGGGAAATTTCACTTCCTCAGAATCAAGATTAAATATATTCTGTTTGTGGGGAAAAGACGGAAGCAGAAAATGAGTCTTAGGAAAGTATTATATAGAAAAATAAACTCTTTGCTGTCCACAAACTGCAGTTCATGCAGAACTCTACTACTTGTTTTCAGATAGAATTGACACAAGCACAGCAGGTCCAATCTATTTCCTCCATTGGATCCTGGAAACAACAGAACTTCATTCTCCTTTTCACTTTTTAATTCCTGTATTCATTGTTCCAGTCAGCTATAGAAAATCTTGCTTCTTTCAAGCATCAGCTTCTTTTCAATTATTCCTGTATGTTTTTCTGCAATATCCCCACAGGAGTACAAGAGTCTTCTCCTCGGCAGCTCCATCCACATGGACAACCTCCCATAACTCTTTTATCTTATTGACAGCTTGCCATTTTGCAGCAAACCACTATAGAAATATTTTTTCCTTCATTTCTAAAACATTCATAACATATTACATCTGCTAGATGTGTTCTGCTCTACACAGGTCAGATGGAAGCCAGCTTCCCATTCCAAGACTGATTTTACTATTTCACTCTATACACACGTTCTCTCTAGCTTGGAAAGAGTTGCAAGAAGGATGCTACACAAAGACAACTGTAAATCAGAAGTTGGCGTTAATGCAATTCCCTCTTCCAGCCTTAAGAAATACAGCTAATGATCATCAGGGCAACTTAGGCACATTTTTTCAAAACACCGCAGAACAGGGTCTTGGCAGAGAAGAAGGATTTCCATGGAATTAACCAGTTCCCTAGTGCCTGAAGTGAAAGCAGGAGAATTTGTTTGCCATGCTCCTTTCCTTGAATTCTGGCCTTGGCCTTTTGTCGCCTGCCTGACATTGATGCTGGCTCCAGGGAGCTGGACTGCTTGACAATATCTTCCTATACAGACAGCTGTGCAAGAGCTCATGTACCTTATAACGTGAAGTTAATGAGCTGGGGGGGGGGACTTGGAAGGGGAGGAAATGGCAGCAGAGTGAGTATTGCCTGCTCACTTTTCTAGACTGTGTAGCCAGACATTGAGTGGGAAGCAAAACAGCAGAGAGTTAAAGAGTTGGTTCACTCCAAATAAATGAGGCTGAATCTATGTTTGGCTCTCTTGCTCCCCAGACGGGAAAGGCTGCAGTAGAGAGAAAAGGAGGAGGTGGGGATTATAAGTGTAAACATTAGCAAAGCATTTTGACCAGGAGAAACTTCTGATGATTTTAATACATTATTTCAAAATACAATCTTAGGTTTGGTGAAGACTTGTGACTCTTAATGGCATAGCAAACTCCAGTGGACAGGCAGCTCATGCCCGAGGCAGAGAAGCAATAAGTGGGCCTGTGGCAGCTGCTGGTCTGCGACCTCCCAACCCCAGTCAGGAAGCAGAGCATTTTGTTTTGACTAGCTGCTGCTTCTTTTGCTGCTGGCCATTCCCTCTCTCTGCCCCTCAGACGACCTTTGCTAGTATTTTGGCTCCTCTGACTTTGTCCTCCTCTCCCACACTTTTCTCCCTTCCAGACCATTTGCTCTTTAAACCTCCCTCTTTCCCACCCAGTTACTCACTTACTCTGTCCACTTTTACAAATACATATGGGAAACCTCTTGACCTTAGCTAGCCCTGACCACACTGCTGGTGCTTTACGCTCCTTTCCCTTGTGTCTGCCTYGTTTATTAGGACAGTAAGCTCTTCGGGGGTATCCCTGTTTACACATCCATTGTTAAACACAGACATCTAATGCCACCTGCAATGCCTTAGGGTCTCCTAGGAAGACTCCACTGCTGCTCCATAAGGCCCCAAGTCTCAGGTATTCTAGGTCATATCTACAACTCCTAGAGAGATGTCTCTGCTATGTCAGGGCATCAGGAGTTATGCAATATCCCTGTTCTGGCAACAGAATCAAGCCTCACAGGTTCCCACATAGGGCTTAGCACAAAGGCGTTCTCAAGTCTGCCTGGGATACTAGGGCACAAACAGAAGATAAACTACCTGTGGTTTCAGCTATCCTAGAAATATCTGCTTGGCCCTCTTCCACATTTGGAAAATGCGCTATCTAGATTAAACACAGAAGAAGTATCCTTTCTACTGTGAAACTCCACTATCATTTGTAAAAATAAATACATAGGCAGCACAAAGATGTAGAGTCACATGAGCACAGCAAGATCAGAAGTATATCCTCTGCAATTACCAACTTCAGCAAGACCGCCACTTCCCTCTGTAGAGAGAGTAAAGAAAACAGAATGACTGAAACACATGCCTCAGGCTGTGGCAATGGTAGGTTTATGACAACGCACCTTGCACCACTATTGTTATTAAGGGAAGAATAGAAGAAACTAAGATATCAAGTTTCCACAGTGCCTTCCCTTGCTCCCCTCCTCTTGCTACTACAATCCACAAAAACATGCTTCACCTTTGCAGTTTGCTGAAGAGATTGGAATTATATCAGGGGGTACCAGCTGTTGCCAAGACTCAGCAGGAACAGCCTGCCTCTCCCCTCCGACCCCCACAGAGAAGTCACTGCTGACTGAGCTTCCCAATCCTCCCAAGAGAAGGGCTAGCTTCAGACTAAAGTCTAACAGCAACAGTTCAGCCAGAGATTTTTTTTGTCAATGTCATTACTTAAGACTAAGAGGGAGGCTAGAGACATGGTCTCAAGCTTTTTGGTTCTGGTAAACTACCACGTATTCCAAGTTTGGCTTATAATCCTGTCAAAGACTGCACTGGCACTCCGTTTTAGAAAATATCCCCAACGAATTTGCTATTCTCTGTAAGCCTAGAAACTAAGTCACAAGTGATAGCCTGGTAGCACAAACAATGTTTTCATGATTTTGCATAGAATGAATAAGCTCAGTTCCTAGAGGGTCGCTGTAATTGTTTTCAGCTTGTTCCTTGGGGAAAAAGAAGCAGCTTTACTGCAAAGTACATATTCTGCAACTGAATGGAGGCAACCTGAGGTTATGAAGGGACACATATACACTGGAAAAAAGCTGCGTAGTATGCAACTCTTCTGCTTTTGCAATAAAAACAGATCATCTCATTTTAAGCAGGAGCATATTTACAGACATTCCTAATGCAAGGAACTACACCTGTGCCACTGAAATTCAAGTCTTCCCTTTTTCCTCCCTACTCTTTCTGTGCGTTATATAAAGGTATCCTGCAGACCATGCTTATAGACAACATGTATCAAAGGCTTCAGTTAGAAAAGTTAACTGAGCTACAATTTCAGCCAAAGCAGCAACCAGTCAGTGCAAGGGAGAAAAGATTCTAAGAGTAGTGATGGACGTACTGCTTTGTTGAACATATTGCCAAACTTGAGGCTTCAGAGACTAAATAGTATTTTGTAAGTGAACTCCATCACTTCATCTAGTGATGGTACAGTACCTGTTTCAACTCTGGTAGAGCACATCTTAACAGCTATGGGGACATGAACAAATCTACATCGTGGGGGCTATCAGAGTCAGGTCCCAAATCATTCCTGTTACTCTACAAAAGGCCAGCATAACAGTTTAGCTTTGATAAGCAAAAGGCCACACTGTATCATATCAAGTAAGAGAACAGAAGCCTCTACTCTGGACACCACAGGCTTTGGGGAAAGTACTGGTGCTGTAGTCTTGTGCGGGAATTTGCCTTGCACTCCAAATAATACAGCTTAACTCCCTTTTTAGAGAACTTTATTTTAACAGAGAAAGGCTTTATCTCTCAGTGTTATTACAGGAAAGGACCCAACAAGAGGGGACAGAATTATTCCACATGGTGGTGTTCTCGTCTACTGCACAAGGTGCAGCTTGCAAACTCTGCACCTGCCAGAGTTTGTCATACTAGCTTGGCCAAATGTGTAATTACCTCACTTAGAGGCACTTTCTCCACAATAGGTAACCAGAGAAAGTCCATTGCTTATAAGATGACTTCTCAACCTTTTTTCCTTCTACTGAAGCCTGAAGGACACTTAGTCACATTCCCAATAGAAGTCTCCAGAAGTGGATTAATTTCAGGGTGCCTACATAGAATCATAGAATACCTCGAGTTGGAAGGGACCCATAAGGATCATTGAGTCCAACTCCACACTCCTCGCAGGACTATCAAAAACTAAATCATAGGACTAAGAGCATTGTCCAGATGCTCCTTGAACTCTGACAGGGTTGGTGCCGTGACCACTTCCTTGAGGAGCCTGGTCCAGTGACTGACCACCCTCTCAGTGAAGAACCTTTTCCTAATGTCCAGTCTGAACTTCCCCTGACACAGCATCATTCCATTTCCTCACGTCCTATCACTGGTCACCAGAAAGAGGAGATCAGCACCTCCCCCTCCACTGCCTGCCTTGAGGAAGTTGTAGACTGCGATGAGGTCACCCCTCAGCCTTCTCTTCTCCAAGCTGAACAAGCCAAGTGACCTCAGCCGCTCCTCATAAGTCTTGCCCTCCAGACCTTTCACCATCTTTGTTGCCCTCCTTCTACATAAACCTCTACTTTCTTTGGTGAAGAGAAGATTACAGTTGGTCTCATCACCTATACCAAAATCAGACTCAGAATCATCCTTCCACTCTGAAGTCAGAAAAGCTAATAAGGCCATCTTCAAGGCTAACATCAAAGAACAGGAGTCTTGGTTCAAATTGGGCTGCCTTTATAATCCTAATCTTACAGGGTAAATAAATTACCACCCATGAAGGAGGAAGTTCTTCCACCCAGCATGTGAGATCATAGTGAGTGAAGAGGTTAACATCCCAATAACCACCTTTGGGCATCACTTAACTTCCCTTATGTCACCGAGGAACGGAAGAGTAGATATGCTGCTACTTGTTCTTCAACAAACTTAGGTGGCCAAATTAAGAAAATGTAGTAGCAGGTAGATCAAAAATAAAAGCCAGCCGACTCCATGGATACATGGGTACATGAGGTGAAGGAGTAAGAGAGCATGTCTCCTGACTTCATTAGCCCAAGTTCTTCTGATTTCAAGCTCTTAAACTCCAACAACCTTATCCCCAAGCAAACTAGGAGACAAGAACAACCTGGTGTTTCTCACTTCCATGTTCTCATCTATCTGCTAAAGACCTTAATGTCACTACCAGAACCAATGGCAGTAGAAGATGGAATGAGAAGCCAGGGTTGATTCAGACTTTGGTAACACAAGTCCACTGATAAAGAAATGACCAGCATTGTCAATTTATTATGGCTGGTTTTGGAAGAGTTAATTCTTCTAGGTCTGCCCCAGCACCCTGAGAAAGAAAACTGGTGCTACCAAGCTGAGAACAGCTTCCTAAAGAAATCAGAAAGCTTCTGCAGCAACAGGGATCCTGACTCTTTCAGCTGAGCTCTGGGTGCTAAATCATCAACAATCAGTTAGGTACCATTTAGAGCTCTGAAGTGACAAGTAAGGAAAACAGTGCAGGGATAGACCCCTACTCCTACAGGAGCTATCACCAGAAGACCTATCCCTTGAACTCGTTTTACCCTTCGGGATCAGCTGACAGTTTGTTAAATTCAGAAGATATATTTATATTACAAAACCTACCTTGGCACATTGGATCATCAAAAGACCTGTCCTGAAAGGTACAGGGCTCCTGAATCTGATGGTAGCCAGAGGACTCTAAGGACAACCTCTTTCAGATTCAAAATGGCATCTTTACATACTGGCTTTAAAGCAAAGACTGACAGTAAGGGTATAAAAACAGAATGGGTTGAGCTTTGCAAAAAAAGATAAGTGTAGGGAATACCTGTTCTGCTTTTCCTCGACATGTCATCTATGAAACCAGAAAAAGATATAGGATATGTGTATGGCTGACCTAAGTCTCTAAGCAGGGACTCACCTATACTCATGTCAAGCAAGTCTGCACAGAAATTCCTTAAGAATCTCAAATTTTTAGTGTCCTGCAAAATTCATTATGGAGCAGGCCAGCACTGTTCAATACTACAAAAGGCTACCATTCCCCCAAACAGGTCAACTGCTACTACTAAGAAAATTAAATGCTTATGAAGAACAGTAACATAGATGGTTGAGAACTGGTGATTAGATACAAATGAAGACTTTAAGCATTTAGCTCCAGGTCAGCACCACTCAAGTAATACAATAGTTTATTGTTTGCTCTATACCATCTTAACGTAGATGTGATTAGAAGCATAAGCCTGACCAATTCAGCCTTAGGACACAGGAGCAGCTAAGTAAGAAACTCATTGCTTTGGTGGGATCAACAAACATGCCTATTATCCTACCCTGCCCTGCCTTGTTGATTGCAGAAGAGCTCAGTGTCACCGCTGGGTTGACTAGAGCTGGGAATGAAACAGGGGACTTAAATCTATTGCTTCCTCAGGCTCATGTTTCAGTGAGTACAGAAAATGGTACTACACTGGGTGCTGGCAAAAATATGTGCTGCACCCAGTTGCCTTCACTTCATGCCCTAGTAAACCATCCTACAGAGACATTTTTCAGACTGTCTAAAAGCAGGCCTCACTGCCTTTTCTAGCCTACCCAGAAGTGCTTACTCCAAGAGGGAGAACAATGAAGTCTTTAATCAGCTTGGGCATATGTATCCCTATCATACCTCCTGCTCCCACTGAGATGTCGTGTCCCTCAAAGCCAGTGCAAAATCCAGTTTCTCTTAAAGAAGGCTCCAGAGGCAAGCAACAACTCAGCTGGTGACCGGCTTCAGGACAATGCAGTGGTTCAGAGTCCTGCAGCATGCCCTCCTCTGGAACTACCGGTTAAGACAATTTTTACTCGCAGCTTAATTTTACATGAGGAATTATTAGCTGATCATAAAGAACAAATTAGAGGCTTGAGATCACATGTTAATAACAATGCATGAACAAGGCTGCAACAAAATCATGTAGTACTTACACTACTTTCCATGATGCACTTCAGAGGAACAAAACTACCAAGCATTCCAAATCCTCTGAGAACTGATTATTACTAGAATGCAGTAAACAGCTCACATGACATGGCCAAAAGGGGACTCACTACAATCTTTCCACAAATTGTCAGCAGCACTCTGCTTTGACATTAGAAAAAGAATCATCCTGACCTACCACTCTCACTTTCTAGGCAAGCATGGGTAGCTGGAACCATACAGACTGTCTCACCAGCCTTATTTTAGAACATGAAGAAGCCATGAATGGAGTCTCTTCCCTTAAATCTAGAAAACAAGTATATTACATAAAAAAGCATTTACTTGGGAAAGGAATGAAGGACCACAAGAGTGCTAAACTGTTAGAGAAATAAAGTAGGCAACCTAATCTAGACAAATAAGTACTTGTGATTTAATTTTTAGCAAGAAGGTGGCAATTGTGCTGGAGTCCTATTCCCTAGAACAGCATTACAAAGACTAGAGTAGAATACACATTAAGCTAGTCATATTTTTTTCGAAGCTTTCCAAACAAGGCCTACCTCTGTATCTGAATCTCAGAAACAGGTTTCTGAAGTCTGAGATACTTTTCAAATGATCAGTTTTTCTCAGGACACACATGCAGTTTCATTGTTCACAGCCCAGAATGAAAAAAAAAAAAAAAAAAAAAAAAAAAAAGGCTCTTGGGAGCCTCTGCACACTGCCTTGAAATCTTCATTCCCAGTTTTCTCACTCATGTTAACAGCTATGAACTCAGCCATTCTGAACATTTCCAGCTAGAAAAACTGCCTTTTTTACAACAGGGTTAAAAGTGGCACAACTAAAGAGTGTCAGAACAAGACACATGGATGAAGAATGAGCCATACGTCATGACAAGGGCAGTTCAAATCTTTGGGGCAAGGACCACCACTTAATTGTGGGGGAAGGTGGCAGAAAGTACTGAGCTCTGGAAATGCCTCAGGCTCCCTAGGGAAGCAGTATGGCTCCTACTTAAGCTCTCTTTCCTGGGAAGCTCTTAATTTATGTTTACACTGAAATAAATGGAACAAAACAGTTTATTTGTGGGGGAGCATCTGAGAGGGTGGTTAGCACAGCCCTGGGGAGGCAGCAGGAAGTGGGATAACCTCAGAGCCAGGCCCAGCAGAAAGTACATGAGGAACATCAGTTTCCACATACACAACTCAGAGGAATCTAGAAACACAACTGAGGGAGGAAAAGGGAGAAGCAAAAAAAAAAAAAGAGGCTGTTAAAGTTATTTGGTGTGCTTTTTCTTTTAATCCAGTTGTTGACATTTCTGGAGTAGCTGATAAACTGCTACTTCACTGAAACTATTATCTAACTCATAAATCCCCATGTATGCCAAGGTTCTCCAACTTTGAACAAAGGCATTAGAGTCAGTCAGGAGGAGCTAAGGCCAGAGAGGTAGCTAGTTTGGCAGGTAACTAAACAACATATCAGCCATGGCTCCTCCTTGATTCTTGAYTGTCTCATCACCCCTGAATATTCAAAGATGACAGCATTTATGTTAGAGTGTTGAAAGCTGCAAAATTGTCAATACCCAAGTGCAATGCAAGGACCACACAAATGGATTTACCTGTCACAGCTAGTTTAAATATAAGTCCCAATACCTACAGGATACAGGATAGATTAAGTCAAGCTTGGTCTTTGGTTTAAGCACTGACTGAGACTAATTCTAGACTCATTTCCCCTGCCCCGAGACTCCATCTTCATGCGTGTATCCACATGAGCAAAGGGCGGCTAAGAGCAGGAGGAGGCCTCTTTAGGGAAGGTTGGGAAGCAGCCACTGGAAAGCGGGAGAAGGCACACTGTGGTACCAGCCGCTGCTTTCTGGACCTCATCCCAGCATCTGCTGCCAGCGAGTTCTCAAATCCCTTTGCCAGCACATAGTTCTGCATCCAGCTTCTGCCAGAAATAGGCTTTGACGCCACCATGTGGTACTCTCACACAAGCACAAGCCCAGAAGCATTACCACCACTGTCATTGCAGGCACTGCATTACACATCCTTCCCTGGATCTCAGATGCATGTAGGACAAAAATTCAGAACTACGGGCTAGATGGCTCAATAGAAAATATTAAATGCTCTAAAGGGATGTTTAATCATCCACAGCCATCCTTTGCAAGGGCACTAGTGGGTCAGTAACTTCACCTTTCCAGCACTTCCCCAGTTCCCTTTCAAGTCCCTTTTCATCATCCCATTTTCTAGCATGAGATTCTGATGAACAACACTGGCACAGGGGCAACTGTGATTCACCATCCCCTTCCCTCACAGAGGCCTATACTGAGAAGAAAAACAGTATCCGGCTTCCTTACAATAGGGAATGCACGTTTCTCTGTAGCATCAGAAAGCCGGAAGTTTCAAACAGTACTCAAGAGCCAATCACAAAGATGCCCCCAGTGCCTTACCAAAGCAGCTGCCACGGTGTGAAAGAAAAGTTTTACAAGCTGTGGCAATGGCCAGCTCAGCAGAAACTACAGTCTTGATAATCAGGTCCTCCACGTTGGCCATCAGTGCTGCAAGGAAGGGAGGATAAAAAAAAAAAAAAAAAAAAA